>JABUQX010003716.1:0-38407 GCA_015478945.1 Trachelipus rathkii | reverse complement strand
CATCCTCTGTTGTCATTTCAGCCCTGTATTCATTGTGTGAATGGACTTCGCCTTTTTCATTTTCAAAATACTGCCTGAGGTAATCTGGTGGGTCTGCCCATACCTTTAAATGTGCATAGTGGACCCTCATAATTTTACCTTGACCCTCAACATCATATGTCATTCCACCAGCTATTACTTTGACAACCGTGAATGGCCCTTCATATCTTTCACCTAGTTTTTTCTCTAAGGACCGATCTGCCGAAATAATCTTCCTTTTGACCTTAACTCCTACTGCATAAGGGAGCCAGTTTGGATGTCCTTCCTTCCATTTGCTTTGCTCTTTCATAGAGATCGGCAACACCTTTCCCTCCTTATGTGTTTGGGTTAATAGTTTTTCGGCTGGTGTCATTCCAAGTTCTGAGTGTTTTGTGTTGTTATAAATTATAACCACCCTGGGTAAGCAATCATCCCACTCCTGGTCCTTTGTCACTATGTTCTTCAGGAACTCTGCAAACGTACGGTTTGTGCGCTCTACTGCCCCGTTTGAAGATGGCTTATAAGGACTGCTGAATATATGATCTATGTTGTACCTTTTGAGCATGTCCCTAAACCTGTTACTTTTGAATTCCACCCCATTATCTGTTAAAACCTTGTATGGGGGCTTCAAGAATGTTGGTAACATCTGATCTTCAAATGCTCCCGTGACACTTCTGGCTGATTTGTCCTTTAGTGGTCTGACTGAGACCCATTTGCTGCAATGGTCCACAGCCACTAGACAAGCAACATTTCCTCTCCTTGTTTTTGGCATAGCCATCACATCAATTGCTACTAACTCGAAAGGATTAGCAACTGTGATTTTCCAAACTGGTGGGAATATTACCTTATGATCTACCTTATTTAACTGACAAGTGGGACATGTCCTGCACACCTCCTGGATTATAGTATGACCTTTTGGATGCCATACATACCTTGCCATCAAGTCTGTTAATTTTCCTTGTCCTATGTGTGCCATGTTTCGGTGTATTACTACACAAATGCTGACCATCTGTTTAAACCCTATTACTGCACACAACTTGTCGTTCTTCATCCTTTTAACTAGTATAGCATCGTTCATTAACAAATCCTCTTTATATCTATAAAATTCCTTTAAAGACACATCCGTCTTAAGAATTTGTTTTTTGTTCTTAACCTTCTTCTTCAATTCCCTTATCACCTGAGATCTTTCCTGTAATGTCATTATTTCGTTTAAAGTTATGATATTGTTAATCCTATTATTATCACACGCTATTACATTATACACATTAACAAGAAAACCATCACTAACCTGATCCTCATCATCCCCGTGTGCGATGATACCTTCTCCAAAATCCAGAATCGCTTCTGTTTCCACCAAGTAATTCATTCCCAGGAGAAAACATGCCGGAATGAACCCATCCTTAACAACTACCAATGGTAATACTGTTTTCCTGTAGCGTGTATCTATCCTGATAGCTACTGCTGTGGTGCATTCAACAATTTTGGTGGTGATCCCATTTAATGTGATGTCCACACTCCATTTCCTCAAAATAAGTCCAAATTGTTCTAACTCCCTGATGACAGCTTCCTGGACCAAACTAATAACAGATCCTGTATCCAGAAAGGCACACCTAGATGTTTCACCAATGGAAATGTCTTGCCATGCAACTCCTGATAACTTGTGGTTGCAGCTTAACCTAGACTGGTGTCCTCTTTCCTTCATTAGTAGATTTACCCCTAGTCCTTCTTCTGGTGGGTGTTCTAATAAGTTTCCTGCCTCACTTTCTTCACTATCCATAGATCCTTCATTTTCTTCCTCAGATGGTACCTCTTGTTCTTCGATTGATAATTCGTCTACTATCGTGTCATCCTTATTTATCTGGAACCTACCATTATCTCTTAATGGATTGAAATGGGTACCTCCTAATACCTGAATATGAATGCTTTTTAAATCTTCTCGTTTCCTTGCTTTGGGTCCCATATATATACACAACTGAACAACAAGTCCCGTGATGCAATCAGATCTTCAAGTTAAACTCATCGCTAGCTGCCAGTAATATCTCTGGGATTGGTTCCCTTCCTGAAATACTGATGGTTTTTAAATATTTGAGTGATTTGGGTTGTTTATCTAACCCATACATCTTCCTGTTGTTTATCAAAACTTCTAGTAGGAATTTCCTTAATTCTTGGTGGTCCTTCTTCTGTAATTGTTCCCCTTTTAAAACTTCCTGTAAGCTCATAAACAAGGAATCAGCACCTCCTGGTACCACCCTTATTACTTCTAAACCTCTTGGTAGGGCCTCTAGATTTATGACATCGGTTTCTTCCTCTTGTTTCCTTTGACAACGGGACCATGTATCAGCAAAGATGTTTTCTTTTCCCGGAAAATAATGGATTTGAAAGCTGTACTCGCTTAAGTCGTCCAAGACACGAGCCAACTTACTATCTACTAACTTCATTGTGTGGAGGTACACTAATGGGCGGTGATCTGTGTATAAAATAAACTCCTGACCCAACAAAAATGGACGGAAACTCTTGATTCCCCACCTGATAGCCAACAATTCCCTCTCTATGGTGGATGCTCTTCTTTCACACGCATCGAATGAATGAGAGTTATAAGCTATTACTCTTTTTTCCTTTCCTTGTTGCTGACATAGACCTGCACCCATACCAAATCCACTGGCGTCTACATAAAGCTCTAATTTTGGACTACCATCTGTGAAATCCGGAAATGCCAACTCTACAGATTCTTTCATCAGTCTCTTTAAATTTTCGAAAGCCTGACTCCTTTCTTCTGTCCATTCGATCTTATCCTTCCTTTTTCCTCCTGTCAGAGCACTAAGGGGTGCTGCCACTCCTGAACAGTTTTTAATAAACTTACGCTGGAAGTTAATCATTCCTAGGTACCGCCTGAGTTCTCCTATGTTATTTGGTCTTTCCAACTTGTCCACCTGATCCATAAATTCTGGAAGCTTCCTTATTCCAGTCCTACTGAGAATATGTCCTAAAAATTTAATTTCCTTTTGAACCCAGCTGCACTTGCTGATTTTAATTTTGACATTGGCTTCGGAGAACCGTTGTAGGACCTGTTCGATCAACTGTAGGTGTTCTTTAAAATCCTTTGATATCAGGAGGACATCATCCACATATACCACCACCTTGTCTCGGCTAAATCCTGTTAATATCCTCTGCATCTCCCTCTGGAATGCTGCTGGTCCATTTTTTAGCCCGAAACTTAACCTTTTGAATCTGTATTGGCCACTAACGGTAGAAAATGCAGTAAAGTCCTTACTATCCTCTTCTAATTTCATTCTGATAATTATCCTGTGACCAAGTCCAAACAAGAAGAATATTCCAGCCCCATGACACGAGGAGATTGTTTCTGAAATGTTGCCGATTGGCGAACCTTATTCTGCTTCTGTTACCTTTGTTTATGCGCCTATAGTCTATGCATAGACGAAGGTCCCATCCTTTTCCGTAACAGTACGCACTGGAGCTCCATCGCGGCACATGCTCCACAATTATCTTTAGACACAATCTGAACCTGTTTTTTAATTTCTTCATTGTCCTTTGTCAAATTCTTCTCCCTTTGGTAGTTGGGGTATATATCGTGTAACCGAGGCCTATATGGTGTCATCGACGCTTGTTGTCACCATCTGAGTCATTCTTGGTAAATACACCTTGTTGCCTGGTATAAACTTCTATTATGAAAAAAAAAAAACTTCTTTTCGCATTTTTTTAAATTCCGTACATGTTGTGACCCCATACTTCCTTAATTTTTCCTTGTCCTTCCTCTTCAATGGTTCCTTGTCTTCCTGTTCCTTTTGTACTAGTGTGTTTATCGTATAACCTCTATTGTCATATTTTTGGAGGTCCTCTTCATCCAATATTAGATGGGCTATTCCTATTTTTTCTCTTTTTCCAAATTTTAATTGTCCTGGTATAAGTTTCCTGATTAATATAGTACCTTCTTTGGTATTCCATTTTACCAATCCTGGTAATAATTTGAATCGTTTATTATACCCTCTTCGGTTATTTTCTTCTCCTTCGACCAATAGTTCTTCTGGTTTCATATCATAATATCTTCCTTCTCTGGGCTTAATCTGGTTTGAAGTCCAAGTAGCTTTTACTGGAACCCAATCATTTCTTGTAATTTCCACTTCTTCCGTAGTATACACTGGCAAGGATATTACAGTCCTTACACAATTTCCAGACTTCTCTGAAAGGTAGACTTGTTCCTTTGTGTCTTGGTCACCATGCCTTGTGAGTGAACCATTCCCTACGTCAATTTTAATTTTATTCTGTATCAAAAATGGCATTCCTAATATTGTACCTTCTTTTAGCCTTTTCAACCACAATGAAATCTGCTGTACCATAATTGATGTCCTCAATTGAAATCCTTAATCTTGCTGTTTGGTGGGATTCCACAACCATTTGAGGGTCACCTACTCCTCGTAACCTCATTATTTTTTCAAAAACTTCGGGATTCTGGATCCTTCTGAACTGTTCCTGGCCTATGATACAATACTGTGAACCTGAGTCAATAATGGCTGTCATTTCAACATTATTTAATTTTATAACAAATTTCAACAAAGGAGTAATATTAATGCCTTGCTTACCTTCAACGGTTGTCCTACTTATGGCATGGTATATGCCAGTTGTTGAATTCACTGTGCTTGTTCCTCTTCCGTTGGTATTCGTTGGTAATCATAGGGGGGGGGGGGTGTGAGGGGCTGTGTGGGTGTTGGTGGGCGGGGAGTGGCGGGTTCGTGGTCGGGGGGTATTTGCATACTCATAACAGCCGCTTCTTTAAAAACCGTTAAGAAAATTAATTAAAATAAGCAAAAAAAACGCTCAAGTGAAATTCGGTTTAGTGGTTAATATTCATATCGATATATATCTATCCTAAAAAGTAATTAATAATATCAGAACACTTAATACTGTAAAAAACCTTTGAAAAACGAACAAGTTTGCCAGAGTGATTTTAGACTTGAACTGAAGTATAAATATAAAAAGCGATATACTGTTTTATATTTGAAAATAATAGATGCCAAAGTATCACAGGAAAACAAAAATTTCATCCTTGCTTGAGCCTGCTGTCAGGCACATAAGAATATAATTAGGAAAATAGTAAATTAGTAAATAGTAAAAGTAGTCTTTTAAAGACGATTTAATGTTTACTTTAGCCTAAATGGCTAATAATTTATTTTTCAATTTAATTCCAGAGGCAAAGAAGATCGCGCCAGTAAGAAGTTCAAAATTCCAGCGATAACTTATTATTATTTAGATCCATTATGTCAATAATGGTATAATAATCTTTAATTATTATTAACAATTAATAAATTTTTTTCTTTCTCCGGCATTAATATAAAATATATATATATAATATATATATAATATATATTATATAATATATATATATATATATATATATAAATAATTAGTAATATATATAGTATATATATAATATATAATATATATAATAATATATAGTATTATATAATAATAATAATATATAATATATATTATATAATATATTATATATATATATATAGTATATATAGTATAGATATATATAATATGATATATATATATATATAATTATAATATATAATATATAATATTAAATATATATATATATAGAATATATCTAGTTAATAATAATATAATTACTCGTAAATAATAATGAATATATATTATATATATAGTATATATATAATATATATATATTAATATTATATATAATATATATATAATAATATATTATAGTATAATATATAAAGGAATATATATATATTATATATTATAATAATTATATATAAATATATAATATTTATATTATTTATATTTAGTAATATATATAATATATAGTATATATATATATAGATTATATATATATATATATAAGTTATAATATAGTATGGCCAGCTATTGCGATTGTCCGTCATATGTAACTTAAAAACTATTAATGCTACAGGAAAACGGAATACATTGCTGGAAATCTGGAGACATTTTTACCCCTGAAATTAAAAAAAAAAAAGAAAAAAAAAAAAAAAAAAAAAAAAAACAAAAAAAAAAAAATCTCAAAAACTACATAGCTACGCGAATAAGGAATACATTTTGAAATTCCTGTAAAATTTCACATAGAAACAGTAAAAATAAGATAATAAATAATAAAAAATTATGTAATAAAATATAGGAATATGTATAGAAGGCCTAAGTTTAAGACCTTTTTATGGCTCTATAAAATAAATGTAGACTTTCTATTAAATTGCTTTACGGCACACTAGGGGCTTGAGCCACGGGAACATAGGGACGTTCATACCCCGTAGGGGAGGGCGAGAAACCCCGCGACACCAATACCAATAAGAGCGCCGGGTTGCGGATACCTTCCCCCCTGGAGGGGGGAATTTATCCTACCCCTTAGTCCCCGAAGCCGATGAGACCGATCCTTGCCACCCGTGCGGTATACCCTTGGGTTATTCTTAGTAAAAAAAAAAAAAAAAATTATAGAAAGTCTATTTTTTACGAGAAATCCAATAAAAGGTCTGCTAATAGCCTCTAGATCATATACTATATTTATTAACCAATAATTTTCTTTATTATTATTATTTTACATTTTCTTATGTGTGAAATATTTTACCAGGATTCCAAAAATTATTCCTTTTCCCTACTTGAGTTTAGAATAATAAATATTTTTTTTTTTTTTGCTTTTTTTTTCTACATCTTCCAGGGCAAAACTTTTGACCAGATTCCAGCAATTGTATTCCGTTTACTGTAGCAGTTAATAGTTTTAATGAACAATGACGATAATCGAAAATGCTGAGTATATATATACGAGTATATATATAAATATAATATAATATATAATAATATTATTATATATATATATAATTATATTATATAATATAATTAATAATATATATAATATATATATATATATATATAATATATATATATTAAGATTATATTATCAATTGCCATGGATTTCAGATCGACTATAATTTATATAATTAACAGCTCTGACTCTGATCCACATTCCTGTTTTGAAGAAGTTACCAAGAATATTTTTCAATATAAGAACGTTCTTTGGTAATTTGCTTATCACATTCTGAGCACATTCCTCAACCAAACCTTATGGAGAAGTTCCAAACTGCCAGGCGTAAGATATATTGAAACGTATGTATTCTCATTAAATTATATTAATTTAATATTTATAACAATTAATACAATAATTTTCCTTTTCGCATTAATATATAGTATTATTATATATATATATATATAATATAATATATATATTTATATATATTATATAAATATATAATATATGTATATAATATATATATATATAAATATATATATATATATATATATATAATAATATATATATATATATATATATATATATATATATATATATATATAAATAGGTAATATACATATACTATATATATATATATAAATATAATATAGGTTTAATATATATAATATAATAGTATTTAGTATAATATATATATATAAATATATGTTTCTTGCCATTTGGCAATTTCAGATCGCTATAATTTATAATTAACAGCTCTGACACTGATCCACAACCTTGTTTTACAGAAGTTACCAAGAATATTCATAGAATGTTCAAAAAATTTCAATACAAGAACGTTCTTTGGTAGTTTGCTTATCACATTCTGAGCACATTCCACAACCAACCCATATGGAATATGCTTTTGGTAATATTCTAAGCATATTCTAAGAATATACAAAATATCCCGGGATGTGTGTAGAACATTTGGAACTAGTATGGAACATGCTGAGCATATCATGTGCTATGTGGGTATATATATATATATATATATATATATATTCAGAACTGATTTCAGACAAGACTTCTAATTTGTTGATCGTAATATACTTCTTTTCTTTCAGAAACTAATTCAGGACAGAGCCCCCAATTATTGTCACAAGATGGGACAGATGTCAATAAATAACGTGACAATTCCCGAAGTTCATTTATTCAAAACACAAAATAAAATTAACCAAATTTGTCTAGGGTATGATTTCGCAACGTAACCTTTCACTTCAGATACGAAGTACAGTGAATAATCACAAGATCTTCAGAATTCCAGAATACTTCCAAGTCACAGATGGACTTCACAGACTATTAGTAGTCTTTTCCTTTAGAAGGTAAATCCTTTACAATATGTATTAGTTTCTGAATTCAGTAGAAAGTCGCTCTCAATGTCGTATGACAACTTCTCAGTACAAATATGACTTTCTATTCAATAACTTCTTTCAAGTCCCTCTCTGGTTACTATCCAAACTTTTCTATAGTATTTCCTTCTGAGTACTCACAAGACTTTCGTAATCTCTTCTCAAGAACAATATCCCTCAATTGTTCTAAACGAGTCCAATTATAATCTGCCTTATTCTTCTGTAGATCTCACTATTGACGTAGAGCTTTCTGAATCAAAGATCTCTTCAATTATACCAGTAAAATAAATATAATTCTTTCAACCGTAAGCATACTCAATTACTGATTAGAATCTCACGACGAATCGTATCCAAAAAAGAACCAAAGGTTAGAAATCCCAGAGAGAACCCAGAAAATCAATTACCTTCTATTTATGATCTTTCACCGTATCTACGATATCAGGTGTGAAGTCACCTTGTAGGACTTTCTTCCCACGAGACAATTTTATTTTCCAAAATAAAATTCTTCTTAAAATATTTTCAAAATAAAAATCTTATCCAAAATATATTCAAATAAAACGTATTTAAATTAATCAATTTCGTAAAATAAATGTTTCTTCCAAACAAATAAATAAATCTGCTCATCTCTGCGGAGCTTAAAATTTCATCCTCGATATTCCTAATAGCATTACACACCCCCCATAAGAAAGAAAGACAGCTTCTTTAACAAAAACATAAACTCACATTCCCAATTCTCGTCAGTTGAATCTTCAATCTTCAGAATTTTCCGAATCAAGGGTATCTTTCAAATGTTTCTTTCTTCTCCCAACTGATTCTTAGTTTCTAACAACTTTTCCGGGAATCTTTCTTTTTCTTTTACCTCTCTTTTCAACTAAGTGTTTCAGAATCCCTTTCTTTTTAACTTTCCCAAGATTCCAATATTCTTTAACCTTTGACTCATCTAAGGACTTATCTTTAGATACTTCTATCGATTCATTTTTAGTTTCGTTAGCTGGATCAATTTTAAAATCTTCAACTGATGTATCCATCACTTCAGACTCCTTTACTGATTCATTACTAATCGTAACTTCTTCTAATAAGTTAGTATTCAAACTTGTTGAATGTGCAGAACTGAGACTTTGATTCTTCCTCAAAATTATTTCTACAATAGCAGATATAACATTCTGACTCAAGAAGACTTCTCTCTTCAAATCACTGTCTCCAATTAACTTTTCATATAAGCCTCGATGATGAAGTTTCTCCTTTCCTAATTTCTTTACAACTGATTTGAGATACCGAATTTCATTTTCTGCTGAAATAAATTCTTCTCTCGTAATCTCTTGAACAGAGGCGTTCTCTTCTACGCATTTTCGTTTTTCAATTGCGGTAACATCTTCAGCGGCGCATCGAGTTGCTATAACTTCATTCCTGGCTTCATCTAATTCAATTTGGAGATTGTGCAATTCTTTCTTGAGCTTTACATTCTCAGAAATATGACCTGAATTTTCTTCACATTTAGAAGCAAATTCTCCATGAAGTCTCTTAAGTTGTTCCAGAGTACGACTTAAATCTGCCGAATGAATTTTCGACTTTTCGAGTTCTTGAATTCGACATTCAAATTCTGTTACTTTTCTTGAAAGATAATCAGTCTCTGACATTATTGACTTTCCATCATTCTCCAATGTTTTTACTCTCTCTTTTATCTCCGTCTTCTTATCCTCATCTATCTTGGCCTTAATCTTAATATCACTGACGCTTTCCTTGGGTACGCAGTCCCCTAAGACGATCGCGTCCTCTTCCAAATCTAATTCTTTTTTCTCACACCCTTTGAAGTCCACAACACCTACGCACGCGATATGTAAAACATCCGGCGTTTCCTTCTGAGAACTATTCATTGCCCCCGCGCGCGACACCACTGCACTATCAACAGGGTCTTCTGCATTCCTTGCACCAGGAATATTCCCTATTGTTAAGTCAAATATGGCATCGTCCAGAGCTATGGCTTCGACAAGGCCCGTATAGTAAGGTGTATTGACGTCAATCATAACAACAGGTGCGTCCCTAATCGTATTATCAATCAGTAGTATTTGTTTTCTCTCCCCAGTTCTCTGGTCAACCGTCGTATACTTTTTTTTAACGATAACACAGTCGCAACCGGTGTCCCTTAATACGTTTCCCGCCATTCCATTGATCTTTCCATCGACAACAGGCATCATCGCATTCTGGGCGGTGGGTCTTGCAGCATCACTCTTTACGCATGCGACTCCGACGACAGGTATCATTCTGCCGCATGCTAAAGCAATCCTATTGTTGTCATCAATGTGTTTCGTAGGGTCAGGGTTTCCATCAATACTCAAATCTCTGCGTGTCGGTGTAATATCAGAGACCTCCTCACAGTCCCTACGTTTAATATCAACTGTTATGGCGGCAGCCGCTCTTTTTGGCCCTTCTCTCCAGTTATTGTTAGAACGATTATTGTTGTAGTTTCTATATTGATCGTCTTTCCTATAGGGACTGTAATCAATGGCCTTGTGCCCTTTCTTCCCACATTTGAAGCACGTGGACTGGTATTTAGATTTTTCAAAATATTTAAAATTTTCGTTGACGTCTTTTTCCTCTTTCTTAGAAGGGTCTTCTTTACTAATTGTTGATGCCAAGTTTTTGTTATGCGCCAGGAGGTAGTTCTCCGCTTCTTGAGCAATGATATCCAGCTTATTGACCTTTCTTTCTCGTAAGAACGTTGCCAGTTCCTTCGGGCATGTGTTTAAGAACTGCTCAGCTACTATCAAATTGATGATATCATTAAAGTCTTTATTAATTTCTGCCAGTTCCGTCCACTTCATGACATAGTTCTTCAATCTGTCGATGAACTGTATGGGCCTTTCATCATTAAATGCCTTTGCATTCCTAAATTTTATTCTGTAGCCATCTTCTGTTAAATTGTAACACAACAGGAGAGCATTCTTCAGTTTGTCGTAATCTTTTGAATCTTCTTTAGGAATGCGGGAATATGCGACTAGAGCTTTCCCGGTCAATAAGGCGCTAAGGTGGGATGCCCAATTTCCTCTTTCCCATCCATTTATTTCCGCAAATCTCTCAAAGCGTTCAAGATAGCAATCTATCTCATCTCTGTCGTCTGCGAAAGGAGGGAGCTTAGGCACCCTTGCCTTGACATCGTTACTGTTTACAACTTGTTGATGATTATTATTGCCTGCCTGCAATTCCATTCTTCTGAGCTCTAGCTCATGCTCTCTTTGTCTCTCTGCTGCTTCTCTTTCTTCTCTGGCAGCTTCTCTTTGTCTCTCTGCTGCTTCTCTTTCTTCTCTGGCAGCTTCTCTTTGTCTCTCTGCTGCTTCTCTTTCGGCTTCTCTTTGTCTCTCTGCTCTTGCATCCTCCCTTTCTGCAGCTTCTCTGGCAGCTTCTCTTTCAGCAGCTTGTCTGGTAGCTTCTCTCTCTGCCGCTTCTCTGGCAGCTTCCCTCTGTCTCTCTGCTGCTTCAATATGTTCCTTTATAAATTCCCTTGTCTCTTTTCCCTTTAATCCAAGGTCTAGAGCGATCTTTGCTAGTGCCGCAATATCCATATTTCAAAAAGTAAATCTTAATAGAGGCTAACACTTCAATGTCTGTTTCACAAGAGTTGTCTTTACTCAAAAAATAAACGGCTGTGATATTCCTTTAGAAGTTATTTCAGACAAGACTTCTAATTTGTTGATCGTAATATACTTCTTTTCTTTCAGAAACTAATTCAGGACAGAGCCCCCAATTATTGTCACAAGATGGGACAGATGTCAATAAATAACGTGACAATTCCCGAAGTTCATTTATTCAAAACACAAAATAAAATTAACCAAATTTGTCTAGGGTATGATTTCACAACGTAATCTTTCACTTCAGACACGAAGTACAGTGAATAATCACAAGGTCTTCAGAATTCCAGAATACTTCTAAGTCGCAGATGGACTTCACAGACTATTAGTAGTCCTTTCCTCTATAAGGTAAATCCTTTACAATATGTATCAGTTTCTGAATCCAGTAGAAAGTCGCTCTCAATGTCGTATGACAACTTCTCAGTATAAATATGACTTTCTTTTCAATAACTTCCTTCAAGTCCCTCTCTGGTTACTATCCAATTCTTTCTATAGTATTTCCCTCTGAGTACTCACAAGACTTTCGTAATCTCTTCTCAAGAACAATATTCCTCAATTGTCTTCTAAACGATCCAATAATAATCTAGCCTGTATTCTTATAATGACTCACTATTGTAGCAGAGCTTTCTTGAATCAGGTCTCTTCAATTATCGTAAAATAAGAGATAAGTCTTCAACCGTAAGATACTCAATTACTGATAGAATCCTCACGACGAATCGTATTCCAAAAATAGAACCAAAGGTAGAATTCCAGAGAGAACCAGGTAATAATTAATTATCTTCTATTTATGATCTTTCACCGTATCTAGGATATCAGGTGTGAAGTCACCTTGTAGGACTTTCACGAGACAATTTTATTTTCCAAAATAAAATTCTTCTTAAAATATTTTCAAAAATAAAAAACTTATCCAAAATATATTCAAATAAAACGTATTTAAATTAATCAATTTCGTAAAATAAATGTTTCTTCCAAACAAATAAATAAATCTATCCGACGAGTTCTGCGGAGCTCAGAATCTCACTTTCCATATGCCTAATAGCATAACATATATATATATATATATATATATATAGTGCTCTAGCTAAATTTATCCTTTTATCAACAAATTGTCCATATAGGTTGTGGGTTGAGGCATATGGCATGAGGTCAGCTCGATTGAAGTTTTGTATAGATATGCATATAAATCATATTTAACAAATCCCATTGTTAACCTGAGGGTCCTAAACTGACCTTGAAGCTGTAGGTCTCAACCTGTAACATATATGGATTGTTGTGATGCCATAGACCAAATCTAACCTAGATTGATCAACTTTGCCATAAAATTTGAATATATATATACTATATATATATATATATATATATATATATATATATATATATATATATATATATATATATATATATATATATATATATATATATATATATATATATATATATATATATATATATATATTAGGTTAGATTTTGTATTTTCTTTATTATGTAGCTATTACATAAAAATATTGTCTTTCAAATTTTTTTTTCATTATTTACATGCATTTTTTCTATATAATTGACTTTTTGATAATAATAAAAAAAAAATCAAATATCAAAAAATAAAAGATATCCTTATATCAGTAATCTGAAAGACATTTTGAGAGTGTTTCTTCATCCCTACACAAACAAAATAAAGGCAAAAAGTTGTTTTTTGAAGTGTTATTTTTATTGAAATTATAAACTTAAAATGTCCAAAAATCGGTAGATAAAACTTTAAATAATTTTTTTATACCATTTTTGTAAATTAAATGTTTACAGTTTTAATACAGTAATTACACAATTGCTTACCATTTTTGTAAATTAAATGTTTACAGTTTTAATACAGTAATTACATAATTGCTTCTCACCAGAACTACATTAAGTATACACAGTAAATCTGTCTACTTAGCAAATCTTATCATAACCTTAACAAGTTTTTGGGTCTAAACCAAAAGCGTTAGATATAGCAATGCTATTTGTCATCATGCATATAAAGAAAATTTTTTTATATATTGTCATCATGCAATATATAAAGAAAATTTTTTTCACCATACTACGCTTTGCTCAACATTTACCATATCTTTTTAGGTTTCTGACATATATGATCTATTATAAGCATGTTTAAATATTAAAAATAGAATTTCATACAATTATTACAAATCTCACCATATATTCTCAAATGACCCACCCAATTTTCTCAATATGTTGGTTTAAACAGAGTTGGAATTAAAAATCATGCCAATACATCGTATATATTTATTTTTTTATCCATTTTCAACAATTTGAGAGATTTTATGATATGAATTTTAATTCTGTGATGTTCCAGATTGCTCTGGGTAGAGAGTTGGAGTGACAGATAAGAAGAAAATGGGATATAGTTACAGTTTAGGCAGACATTTGTAGTGATTTTATTGAGTTTGAATCTGTGTTTATAATATTGCAAGCTTGGATGGTGGCTGCTTCTTAATTTGGTCAAGGATGATTGAATAATTCTTGGAATATAGTTGAATTCAATTGCTATTTCTGGTGGATGTTCATTTAGTATACTGTTTGGTGATCTGTTTCTTAAGATAGTTTCCAGTTAGTAGTGAGTGGATTTGATTAGTGTAAGATGTGTTGTTTTGTGGTGGTGGGATGTTGTTCAGAATTTGTTCGTTGAGTAGTGCTGGTGAAGAAGGCTGTTTAAGTTCATGGTGGATAGGATTAGAGAGGACAGAGTGGTATCATCTCAAGTTGTATGTCTATGGGTAGTATTTTGGTTTCTTTGTGCAAGTGTTGATGTGGATCCAGTTATAATTCTAAGTGCTTTGTTTTGTGTTTATAGTTTTTATGTTGTTTTTGGTCTGCAGTGTAGTTTTTTTATGTTGTTTTTGGTCAGTAGTGGGTGCCAGGTTGGAGAGGCGCAGTTTAGTGTAGGATGAATCAGCTTTGTATATTGTAGTGGATATCTATGTTTGTTGTTTTTGATGTCAAATGCCGGCAATAATTCTTAGTATGTTCAGTTTCCTGTTTGCTGATGAAGTTAAGTTATCTATGTGTTTTGTGAAAGTAAGATGTGTTACTCCTAGGATTTTGTTGGTTTTATTGAGGGTATGGCCATGTTGTTTATGTAGATTTGGGTGTGTGTGCGCTACCGAATTGATGATTTTTTTGGTGAAGCGACTATTCTGTTGTCAGTTAGCCGTGGTTGAATTTGGTTGATGTACTGTTGTGTCAGATTTGTAGGAGTGTTTAGGTTCTGAAATGTAGTGGCAGTCGTGATGTCATCAGCGGAGGTAGTTATGTTTGTGTGGTCTGTTTGTGGTTATGGGAGATCAGCTGTGAATAGATTGAATAATGTGGGGGATGGAATTGTTCCTTGTGGTACATTTTTGATGTTTACTGTACAGAATTTTTTGTTGTCAGTTTGTATTTGAGCTGTTCTTCCTGACAGGAATTTAGAAATCCATTTCTTTAGGTTTGTAGGGATATTGGATTTTATAATTTTGTGGCTTTGGTTGTGTTTGGGTACTGTGTCAAAGGCTTTGTTAATGTCAGTTGCCATGAGTGTTGTTTTGTGTGTGGGTTTTAAGTTTAAATCATTGATTATAGGTTGAATGATGTTTATGAGTGCGGTTGTGGTTGAGTGGTTTTGCTGAAAGCCTTTTTGGAATTTGTGTTTTGGGGATTTTTGGTGTAATTTTGTTCAGTATGATTTTTTTCAGAAGTTTACATAGTGTTGATAATAGTGACATGGGACGATAGGATGAGGGGTTAGAGCAGTGAAGCCCAACCTTTAGTCTATCTCGAGCAAATTAAGAATTTAAAAATTTTAGGAGAGTCACTAATATATACAGTATTATATATATATATATATATATATATATATATACTATATAAATAGAATATATATATATATATATATATATATATATATATATATATATATATATATATATATATATATATATATATATATAAATATGTGATGAATCAGAATACGTGAGCCGCGAGCAACATTAAAATGGTACGCGAGCTACGCGTTGGGCACTGCTGGGTTAGAGGGTCTTTTCCCAGTTTCAAATTGGGTATAATTATTGCTCTTTTCCAGATAAAGGGGATGAAATTTAGGCTTATGGAACTATTGTATATGTGTGCTAGTTGGGATAATGCGGTGTTCCCTAGGTATTTAAGATGTTGTCCAGGCCTGTTGCTGATGATTTTTTAAGGGATTTATAATGTTTTCTAAATAAGTTGTGTTTATTTCTATTGGGTCGTGGTTTAATTTTTTCTTGAGGGCTTTGATAATTTTTGTTTTGTGGGTGTGTGGGTTTATGGATTTGGTTTGCATGTTTAGTGAATTGATGGTTTTGTGTGTTAGGGTTTTTAATAGATTCATAAGTATGTGTTTGGAGGTGATTTGCATTTTTCAGTATTTTTATTGTTTTATTTACTGGTGGTGTTTGTGTATTGAATGCTTTTTGTGAGGAAGGTTTGAAAGTTATTTGAAGTGTGCGTTTTTATTAGGTTACTGCTTTGAGTATTAAGGGTGTTGATCTGTGTTTGAGTTTGTAGTGGTGTTGGTACTGTTTTTCTGATTGGATTGTGTTGTTTAATTAATTTTTTGATTTTTGGTGTTAGGGTTGGGATATATTTTTTGATGTATCCCTGAGAATGTTTTGGCTTGCAGCTTTTTGGAACAGTGATGTGAGGTTTTGTTTGATTTATTATAAGCATTTTTTTTTTTTTAGCATTTACATGTCAGAGTTTCTAATTTTTTTTTTTTTCTTAAGGAAACTAGTTACTCCATGGGATGAAATTTCAACAGAAATGCTTCCCACAGCACCATGGCTTATTGTTTGGGGTAGGAAATATTTTTGTAATCCTTACTCATTAGTGTATATGGTATTCACAAAGGCGATGTGCGACAAGTTTTGAATTTACTCTTACCCATATAAATGGACTATATATATATATATATATATATATATATATATATATATATATATATATATATATATATATATATATATATATATATATATATATATATATATATATATATATATATATATATATATATATATATATATATATATATATATATATATATATATATTATATATATATACACTCTGGGGGTTAAGTTACGTAAATGCTAAGAAATAAAAAGTAGTAAGAAGAATATGACCAAATTAAAAGAAAGCCAGCCTTACTTTTTACCTTTTAGTGAGAACTCATCGCAGTCAGAAAATCCACCCTAGAGCTTCATGGGATCACGACGGACTCTCACTATGGCATCTTGTCAATGTGGGGTTCATCCTTGGCCCAGGTGGGCCACAACCATACCCCCCTCACAAAACCCCTCCTTTCACTAATATTATGCACCTTTCTTCTTGCCTCTGCCAAACTCACATTTCTCTCATCCAGGCATTCCTTACTGACTCAATCCACTTTTCTTTGGTCTCCCAGCCGGTTGATTCCCAGCACACTCGCCACTATACATCCGCTTAACCAACCAACTATCATCCAACCTTTCCACATGACCAAACCATCTCAACGTACTTTCATTTATTCTCTCATTTACCCCTTTCTTCACACCACACAACTCTCTAATACGTTCATTCCTCATTTTATCAATTCTTCTCACACCTAACATGCCCCTAAGATTGTACATCTGAACACATTGTAATTTAGATCTATACCTTTTATCCCAGACCATAGTCCCAGTACTGTACATTAACACAGGTAACAACATACCCTAGCGCACTGAAGACTTAGTCCCTTTACATCCACCAAGGATTTAATTGCACCAGCCACCTTCCTGCCATTCACTACTTTCTACTATATATATATATATATATATATATATATATATATATATATATATATATATATATATATATATATATATATATATATATATATATATATATATATATATATATATATATATATATATTAGTGATACAGGTAACATCTGCATACACATTATCTAAAATCATTTCTCCAGCGGATGTTGCACGGATATTTATTGTTGATATTTGATAAAGAATTTTATATTAAAAATACTGAAGATAAATCTGAATGCAAACTTTAAATGAGAGACATGTGACTTGACTCAACTGTGTGATGATGACTCCTGATCTCACAGCATGAAGTTCATAATAATTTGAGTCAACAGAGTCACATGAGATTAGGGATGCCAAAAAAATCAGCGCCTCTACAGCTTCTGTCTCCGATGTAATACCATTAATCTCAACGCTAAGGAAGCATTTTGAACCATCTTCAAATGAAAATGATGACAGTTTAAAAAGAATGAAAGATGTAATAAAACCAGAGCTAGAAAAACGCTTTGCTTATGTATAAATTAATGACCTTCATACTATTGCAACTTACTTAGATCCCCGTTATAAAGGCAAGTTTTTTTTTGTAACACAATATTAGAATGTTAAATTGTCACTTTGTGTTGCAGTTGAAAAACTTCAATCTGACCAGTTTATTAATTCACCACCCATTAAAAGGAAAAAAGTGAAATCTACAGAACCAACACCTTCTACAAGTAAATCAATAACAGATTCACTGCAAGAATTTCTACAGTCCAGTATTGATGAAGAAACACACGCATTTCCAAAAGATGAAGTGCAAATGATTGAAAACTATCACCAAGAAAAATGACCAGATAGATACAAATGATGATCATATCAGTTGGTAGAAAGTTAAGCAAAATGTTTACCTCACGCTTAAGTAAACTTGCAAGGAAATACTTGGCCTGTCCTCCAACTAGTGCTCCAAGTGAGAGAGTATTTAGTAATGGTGGGCTAGCTAATATATGATAAAAAGAGAAATAGACTCTCAGCAGAAAAGGCAGAAAAATTAATGTTTCTCAAGCACAACCTTCCTATATTTGAATTTCAATACTAGTGCAAAAAGTATATAATCCATTGTAAAATCTCTTTCATTAAGGTCGGAGGTTGGGGAAAGAGGTTGGTGGAGTGCATTTGAGTTGGGTCCCTGTCCCGCACCCTGGTAACAATTATATTAATAGATTGTAGCTAAAACTCGAAATATATTAGGTATATATATATATATATATATATATATATATATATATATATATATATATATATATATATATATATATATATATATATATATATATATATATATATATATATATATATATATATATATATATATATATCAAACATCCGCATCCGCATCTGCGGATGTTAAAATCAAACATCCGCATCCCCTGGAAAAAAATAACATCTGCTGCATCACATATATATATATATATATATATATATATATATATATATATATATATATATATATTATATATCTTTTATTTCTCTATATATATATATATATATATATATATATATACAATATATATATATATATATATATATATATATATATATATAACAATAATAATAACAACATGTATATATATATACTATATATATATATATATATAACTAATAACCTTAATATATATATATATATATATATATATATACTATATATACTATATATATACCTATATAAATATATATATATATATATATATATATATATTCATTAAATCTAAATATATGTTCGATATATATAAAACAACTAATAATATAACTAATATATATATATATATACAATAATAATATATATATGTAACTCATATACTCAATATATATAACGTAATATATATATATATATATATATATATATATATATATATATATATATATACTTCATCTCATTTCACTCTCACCACATAACCTCAATCTCGAGATTGGAAATTGGGAAAGTATTTGTATGGTTTCTGACCAAGTGGTATACATATTTTATTTAAGTACATGGATATTGAGGCCCGATAGGAAGCTTCTTATTTAAGTTTTCTGCATTTACATTCCATATGTATCTTTGAAACCAAAGAATTTAAAATATTTTCTAAATATTTTCGCATTGTTTTATGTGATTTTTTAATTATGTTAATATTTCTTTTTCAGGAACTTCTTCTATTTACACATGCAAAAGATATAGGCCATGCTGGCAGTCAACAAGCAAGTCCAGATTGAGATTATTGAAGATTTTGGGTCTGCTAGATCAGTTTTGGAATTTATTCAAAGGTAGTCAAATCAAATTTTTATCTTTCAATGGTATAACAATTATCTAGTTTTAAATCTTTTTCTCTTTCCTTAAATTAAAAATTTCACTGTTAAGCAAAATTACTTGAATATTTTTGTAATTGAAAGTTTATTACTTACAAATCTTATTTATCATTGGAAACCCAGTCCCTCTGCCCTTTTGACAATGTATGGAAAAAGTCATAAAATAAATTATTTTATGAGTGGTTAGTTAGTTTGCCCTTTTTTCATATTCTTTTTCATATATAAACATAAGCAGCGAGCAATAAATTTATATAAAACAATACTAATTAGTTTATTTTTTTCAGATGTATTGTTGGCATAAATGGTGGAGAGGAAAAAAAAGCAGAAAAAGTGACTAAAATTCATCAACAACTGCAAATTTGAATGGAGCGGAGAACAATCAATGAAAAGAAATGTCAACATTGTCCATCAGGACACTTTAATCATTATTATTATTATTATTACTATTTTTAACAAGTTCTTTCCATTTTTCTAAATAGTTCTATATTTCCAGTAGAGAATTTATTAAAGACTATTTTAGGATAAAAGTTAGAGATTTAATATTATGCCAATATTTCGCATGTATATTTTAGGTATGATGAATTATTTTAAACTTTATGAGGAAACTAAAATAATATTTAAAAATAATTTAAAAAAAAAAAAAATTAAAAAATTTAACGTAATTGCGAAATTCAAAAAATAATTTCAAAGATAAAAAAAAAAAAAACATTCTTTTGCAAATTTAAGTATTAACAGCAGAGTGCCCTTGCAAAACATTCAAACATGTGAAATTTAATGAAATGAATTAGTGCTTGAGTGTTTTTCAGGTACACTATATTCAGATATTAAAATTTATAACTTTACTTTCTTTGACAGTATTTTTTGAACTAACAGTAATGTTATTTTCTTTATTACAACTTTGAAATTGATTATTTATACACATTTTAGCAAGTTGTGTAACAAAAGCGTTTATGGAGGGTATAGTTCGAGTTATTGGAGGAGAGCAGAAATAATATTACGTTTATATAGGGTAAGGGAGATAAGGGGACTGTAGAATTTTAAGGAATAAGTTTATTGAGTGTTGTAGGGATGGTATATGCCGGTATTTTGTTCGAAAGAGTGCGTCGAGTGACTGAAGGACTGATTGGTGAAGAACAAGGTGCGTTTAGGAGTGGTAGAGGATGTGTGGATCAAATCTTTACATTGAAACAAATGATTGAGAAAATTAGAGAGAAGAAGAATAAATTGTATTTAGGTTTTATGGATTTGCAACAGGCGTATGATAGGGTTAATAGGGAAGCTCTATGGCAGGTGTTAGTAATATATGGTGTTGGTGGTAGGCTTCTGAATGGAATCAAAAGTATGTATGAGGATAGTGAGGCGTGTGTGTAAGAATAAATGGTGTCAAAGTGATTAGTTTAGTAATGTGGAGTGAGACAGGGTTGTGTTATGTCTCTTTCGTCATTCAATTTGTATATGGATGGGGTTATGAAAGAATTAGAGGTGGGGGTGGCAGGAAATGGTGTTAGAATGATGGAGATGAGTGGAGGGTGCGCTACCTATTATATGCGGATGATTTGGTTCTTTGTGGCGGATCTGAAGAGAGTTTGAGAGGATTGGTAGAGAGATTTGGCAGGGTGTGTAAAAGGAGGGGTTTGAAAGTAAACGTAGATAAGAGTAAGGTTATGGTTGTGAGTGAGGACAGTCCTCGGTGTGAAGTTATGTTAGATGGTAAGCAGCTGGAACAAGTGTCTGAGTTTAAATATTTAGGGTATGTGTTGGATGAGAAGGGAACGGATGATGCAGAGTGTAGTAGGAAAGTTGTGAATGGCAGGCTGGTGCAATTCAATCGTTGGTGAATGTAAAAGGGCTAAGTCTGGTGTGCGCTAGGGTCTTGCATGAGGGTATGTTGTTACCTGTGTTATTGTATAGTATTGAGACTATGGTCTGGAATAAGAAGTATAGATCTAAAGTTCAATGTGTTCAGATGGACAATCTTAGGGGCGTGCTAGGTTTGAGAAGAATTGATTAAATGAGGAATGAACGTATTAAGAGTTGTGTGGTGTGAAGAAAGGGGTAAATGAGAGAATAAATGAAAGTATGTTGGGATGGTTTGGTCATGTGGAAAGGATGAAGTCGGTTGGTTAAGCGGATGTATAGTGGTGAGTGTGTTGGGAACCGACCAGCTGGGAGACTGAAGAAAAAGTGGATTGAGTCAGTAAAGGAATGTCTGCAGGAGAGAAATGAGTTTGGCAGATGCGAGAAGAAAGGTGCATGATAGGAGAGAATGGCGGGGTGTTGTGAGGGGGTATGGTTGTGGCCCACCTGCGATAGGGGATAAACCTTACACTTGACGATTTACCATAGTGAGGATCCGTCGCGGTCCTGTGAAGCTCTAGGGTAAATTTTCTGACTGCGACGAGTTCTTGCTAATTAATGGTACAGAGGGGCGGTAAGGCTGGGCTTCTTTCGACTTTGTCATATTCTTCTACTGCTTTTCTTTTCCGATTTATGTAACGCACCTTACTCCCAGTCTTGGGGGAAAAAGAAGATAAATACTTAGTTAACCTTAACTACGCGTGAAATATACAGGCGAAGTATTGGTATAATATTAAAGGCTCTAATTTCTTTTTATTCTAAAATAATTCTTAATAAATTTCCTTCTCAAAATAAAGAATTTTTTATTTTGGAAGAATAAGAAAGATTGCAAAACTTATGCTAATATTGACGTGATTTAAGTATTCTTAAAATATTATTATTATTATTATTATTATTATTATTATTATTATTATTATTATTATTATTATTATTATTATTATTATTATTATTATTATTATTATTATTATTATTATCTTTCTTTCTTTCTTTTGCCACCTTTTTTTCCCAAGATTGGGAGTAAGGTGCGCTACATGCATCGGAAAAAGCAGTAAGAAACTATGACAAATGTCGAAAAAAGCCCAGCCTTACTACCCTGTACTTTAAGTAAGAACTCGTCGCAATCAAAAAAATCACTAAGTAGCTTCATGGAACAGCGACAGATCCCTGCTGTTGAAGAGTAAATCAAGCGTCTGGAGATCATCCCTGGCCCAGTGAGCCTGGCGCCTACTCCCTACAACACCCACCATTCTGTCCCATCATATGATGATAGGATTAATAGGGAATCTCTATGGCAGGTGTTAGTGATATATGGTGTTGCTGGTAGGCTTTTGAATGGAATCAAAAGTATGTATGACGATAATGAAGTGTGGGTAAGAATAAAGGATGATGAAAGTGATTGGTTTAATATTAATAGCGGAGTGAGGCTGGGTTGTGTTATGTCTCCTTGGTTATTCAATTTGTTTATGGGATGAGGTTATGAAAGAATTAAAGGTGGGGGTGGCAGGAGATGGTCTTAGAATGATGGAGAATGGAAGAGAGAGGAGGGTGCCCTACATATATGCGGATGATTTTGTTTTGTGTGATAAATCTAAAGAGAGTTTGAGAGGATTTTTTAGAGATTTGGCAGGGTGTGTTAAAGGAGGGGTTTGAAAGTAAGGTTATGGTTGTGAGTGAGGACAGTCCTGTGCGAAGTTATGTTTGATGGTGAGCAGCTGGAACAAGTGTCTGAGTTTAAATATTTAGGATATATGTTGGATGAAAAGGGAACGGATGATGCAGAGTGTAGTAGGAAAGTTGTGAATGGCAGGAAGGTGGCTAGTGAAATTAAATCGTTGGTGGATATAAAGGGACTAAGTCTTGAGTGTGCTAGGGTCTTGCATAAAGGTGTGTTTTTACTTGTGTTAATGTATAGTAGTGAGACTGGTCTGGAGTAAGAGGTATATATATCTAAAGTACAGTGTGTTCAGATGGACAATCTTGGGGCGTGTTAGGTGTGAGAAGAATTGATTAAATGAGGAATGAACGTATTACAGAGTTGTTTGGTGGGAAGAAGGGGATAAATGGGAGAATAAATGAAAGTTCGTTGAGATGGTTGGTCATGTGGAAAGGTTGGATGTATAGTGGCGAGTGTGCTGGGAATCGACCGGCTGAGAGACCGAAGAAAAAGTGGATTTAGTCAGTACTTGTATGCCTGGACGAGAGAAATGTGAGTTTGGCAGAGGCGAGAAGAAAGATGCATAATAGGAGTGACTGACAAGGTTTGTGAGGGGTATGGTTGTGGCCATCTCGGGCCATGGGATGAAACCCCGCACTGACGAGATGCCATAGTGAGGGTTGTTTGGTGTGAAGAAGGGGATAAATGGGAGAATAAATGAAAGTACGTTGAGATGGTTTGGTCATGTGGAAAGGTTGGATGATAGTCGGTTGGTTAAGCGGATGTAAAGTGGCGAGTGTGCTGGGAATCGACCGGCTGAGAGACCGAAGAAAAAGTGGATTTAGTCAGTAATGGTATGCCTGGAGGAGAGAAATGTGAGTTTGGCAGAGGCGAGAAGAAAGGTGCATAATAGGAGTGAATGACAAGGTTTTGTGAGGGGAATGGTTGTGGCCATCTCGGGCCATGGGATGAACCCCGCACTGACGAGATGCTATAGTGAGGGTCCGTCGCTGTCCCGTGAAGCTCTAGGGTGGATTTTCTGACTGCGACAAATTCTCACAAATTGGTATAAAGGGGCGGCAAGGCTGGACTTTCTTTTCGACTTGTGTAATGTTCTTATACTACTTTTCTGTATCCGGTGCATGGTACCCACCTTACCCCCAGTCTTGGGGAAAGAAGGTGGATGATTATTATTATTATTATTATTATTATTATCATCCTTATTTCCCCAAGCCTGGGGGTAAGGTGCGTGACCTTACCGCCCTCTTTATACCTACTAGTGAGAACTCGTCGCAGTCAGAAAATCCACCCTAGACCTTCAATGGACCGCGACGAACCATCACTTATTATTATATTATTATTATTATTCACTCAACTTGATCTAATAATTACGAATATTAAGCACAACCAAGTAACTTATTCTGAATTTATATTTTATTTATATCGTAATCTCCCATTTTTAGATTTTTAATCGTTGTCATTATACATGGCTATTTTCAAATGTTAACTTATAATTATTAGTTTTCTTGTAACTACTAATGCTATTATATTTACTTATTTATTTATTCATTCATTCCTTTAGTTAATCAAATATTCATTTAATTATTATTATATATATATATATATATATATATATATATATATATATATATATATATATATATATATATATATATATATATATATATATATATATATATATATATATATATATATATATATATATATATATATATATATATATATATATATATATATACAGAAAATAAATTGCAATATAATTTTGTACTGATAACACCCCTAAAGTATTTCACCCTGCTGGAATTCGAACCTGGACCCTAACAGATGTACGTGCAAGTGTTTGACCACCAGTCCACGATGAACTAAAATGAAACCCGCCACTTTTCCTCTGAAAGCAATCTAAGGCTTCCCAGAAGGAGTGAGTCATGTCTTGGACATTTAACCTCCGGCAGGCCTCCCCGTTCACATTTGGCCCCAGGCCCAAGTGTGAACGGAGAGGCCTGCCGGAGGTTAGATGTCCTAGACATGCCTCACTCCTTCTGGGAAGCCTTAGATTGCTTTCCTTTTGGCTCTTCGTGGTCTGGTGATCAAGCTACCACATATAGGAGTCAGGTTCAATCCCCAACGAGTACTCACGGGGTGTTTTAAATCAATATATATATATATATATAATATATATATATATATATATATATATATATATATATATATATATATATATATATATATATATATATATATATATATATATATATATATATATATATATATATATATATATATATATAATAATAGGAGTTGACCTTTCAATATAAAGCATTCTCAACTTGTATAAAAGCTAAAAGTCAAGATTAAAATTGGTAAAACAACTGCAAAATTTAAAAACTGAATCTCTTCTTGCTTATTTTCATTGTTCAGTGGTTTTAACATTTTAATTCTTTTGTCTTTTTAGTTTTTTTTGTTTTATGGGATTGGTATATCTTGCTTGGAAGTTGGTGTTGGAACTTGAATATGCGCATAAATTTCTAAATTTTTATCCGATCCTCAGGATCGGCAGTTCTCAAAACGTCAATTGAGAACGTTTTTCTTTGTTTTTTTTATTATCGGGCACATAACCTCTGTCGAAATGCCTTGAAATTGAGCTATACAATGATAGTTCTACTATCTAAAAAACTTTTGATGAATTTTTGATACCTGCTTTCAAAAACAAAAGGTTATGGCCAAATTAAGAAAACGATCCAAATTTTTTACTTGCGATATTTTTTTTTTCATATGATCAAAATGAAGCTTTCAGGGCATATGGAATTCAGCGAGTTGCAACATTTTTCATTTAGATAATTATTTTTGTTTAACCAATTGTTTAATCTCTGGTCATGGGAGAAAAATTTTACAAAAATTATCTAAATAAAAATGGCATAACTTGCCCAATTCTATATGCCCTGAAAATTTCACATGTTCAGATGAACAAGAAAATATTTATCCCAATTTTTCATTAACGGAAAAACTTTGGACTATTTTCTTGATTTTGGTATATATATATATATATTTTTTTTTTTTTTGAAGCATTTCACAAATTCATCACAAAAGATTTTAGGTACTTGAAGTATCATTGCATAGTTCATTTTCAAGTTATTTCGACAAAGGTTATGTTGCTCGATAATCATTATTTAGTTTTCAAATGCCAATATAAAGCAAACAAACCCGCTCGAATTCTATTTTTAGAACTCGTCAAATGCTGAATTATTCTTTTTGCTTGAATGTAGATCGAATGAAATTAAAAGTATGTGAAAATTTAAGTTGAGAAGATTCTGTCACTAATTACTCAAGCCAGATTTACCAATCTTTTTTAGCCGGTGAAGCACCCTCATAAACTACACTAAAACTATAAACAAAACTAGCCAAAAGGGTTAAAATAGTAAAACCATTAAAAAATGTTAGACATCCCATGCTGTTGTTTTTTTTTTTATTTACCCCCATTCTGGGGAGACAGAGGAGGATATATATATATATATATATATATATATATATATATATATATATATATATATATATATATATATATATATATATATATATATATATATATATATATATATATATATATATATATATATATTTTATTTTATATAATATATATATATATATATATAATATATAATATATATATATATCTATAATCTATAATCTATAACAACTCCTACTATGCGTGCAAAATATTTTATTGTTTTCAATTATATATATATATATATATACACCTATATGTATAAATATATATACAATATATAATATATATATATATATATATATATATATATATATATATATATATATATATATATATATATATATATATATATAATCTATTTTTTCTTGAGGCCCCGCCCACGTGCAAATATTTTATTGTTTTCAATTATATATATATATATATATATATATATATATATATATATATATATATATATATATATATATATATATATTAAAGAATAACACTATACAATTTATATATATATATATATATATATAATAATAATAACTAATAATAATAATATATGTATATATATATATAATATATATAATAATATATATATGTATATATATAAGTATATATATATATATATATATATTACTTTAATAAAACTATTTTATAATTATCTTTTTTATATACCAACCTACCTCTTTATATATATATATATATATATATATATATATATATATATATATATATATATATATATATATATATATATATATATATATATATATATATATATATATATATATATATATATATATATATATATATATATATATATATATATATATATATATATATATATATATATATATATATATATATATATATATATATATATATATATATATATATATGTTTTATGCGGTAAGACCAATAGGATACGATTGGGTTTTTTATTGGTTCCTATAGGCGTTATAGGAAATTTCCTGAATACCATATGGGATACGATGGGTTTAACATTGGTTTTTTCATTGGTTCCTATAGGATTCATAGGGAAATTCCAACATTCCTTATTGGAAAATTCCTATAGGATCCACAAAATCTTATCTTATAATACGACGGGTCCTCATAGGAAAAAGCGTAGGTTCCTATTGGAAATAAGTTCATTGGTCCTATAGGAGCCAATAGGAAGTGTAATAGGAACCAATGAAAATTTTTTGCTGGGATTAAACTTAGAATACCTGTCCGGAAATGCCCTTGTCACTTCGTCCAAGTCAAGATCTAATAGATCTCCGTAACCCCCTTTTCCCTGGGATGCCTTAACACAGGACTCCCCATATATGAACGTTTAGATACACACACTTCTTCTTGTATTTATATTTCCTTTTGCTCCCATTCCCTTATGGATCGCTTTACCTGGTCCCGCTTTGATTATTTATTCGGCAGTGATCATTACCCAATAGCTTTAAATGAGCTTGTACCAAGCCCAATGCAAAAACCTAACTCCAGCTGGCGATATGATCGAGCGGAGTGGGCTCCTTTTTATCAGGCCACAGCTATCACTCTTTCTCCCTTCAATGACCGACTTCTGACTGTTGATGATGCCTTTCGCTTCTTCCAACAAGTCATCATCTCAACAGCGGAAGCTTGCATTCCGCAATCTTCCTCAGGCAGGCGGTCGGCAACCCCTTGGTGGTCCCAAGAGTGCGCACAAGCTAACCGAGAGAAGAAGAAACTCTACAAGCAATACAAAAGGACCCGTACCACCTTATCTTAGGATTATTTATAACACAAAGGTTATATATATAGTTTTTATTTATTTTTGACTGACTGAATATTCATTTCCCCATCCAAATCTCCCTTTGACACTTGAAGCACATATATGACAGGGCCCTCCCATGGTGCTTATTTTTTCAGCCCAGTATGGCTGCTTCTCTGTGAGCCGTGGTGGGTCCTGTACACTGACTCAAAAATATATATATATATATAAGTAGTATCAGGACAGGTTCGTCGAACACCAAAGGATGCCGCGGCTGAGCGTTCTTATCAGTCGGCGTCTTTGATAACTGATAACGCGGCGTGTTTATTGATAACGTGTCTCTTTGTAATTATTTTTATTTTTATTTATTATTATTTTTATTTTGATTATTATTTTTTATTTATTATTATTATTATTTTTATCGGGGCCTACTGGTTACATCTTCAAGCGCTCTTACAGCCGTAAGGTATATCACAGACATCCTCGAACCATATGTCGTGCCATATGCCCCCCTACATCGGTGACTCTTTCATCCTAATGCATGACAATGCAAGACCACACAAGGCCCAATGTGTGAACGACTACCTTAGGACGGTTCAAATTACGGCGTTGGAGTGGCCAGCATATAGTCCGGACCTCAACCCAATCGAACATTTGTGGGATATCCTGAAACGTCGGATCCGACAGCTGCAACCCCTCCACGGACCCTCCCGGACCTGCGACAGGCACTGCACGACGTATGGGATCAAATCACTGTCCAGGACATTCGCCCACTCATCGAGAGCATGCCAGGAAGGTGTCAGGCATTCAGAGGGGGGTCATACACGGTATTGAGACAGACCCAACACCCCCGCGGCCGTCGCCGTACGTACCAACATTGTGTGTTTGCAGCGCCGAACCTCCGAACCCTACTGCGAGACCCTTTGGCTGCACCTTGGTCTCACACTCTATCAACCTACGGTTCTGGGGAGGAATCCACCATGTTATTGTCATTGTCCAATAAAGTATCTTCGCGTTCTTCAACCTTTTCTACCCTTCCTTCGCCACGTACTCTTGTTGGGTGTGTTAATTTTAGTGAATTATATATATATATATATATATATATATATATATATATATATATATATATATATATATATATATATATATATATATATATATATATATATATATATATATATATATATAAAAAAACCATTATCGGAAAAAATATCGATATTTTTTCAGAATCTGTTGAACTCAATAATTACCGAGTGTAATACTGATGCAAAAGAAGACTAAATTTTAGCTATAAATTAAGAAAAAACCTTAAAATATAAAAGGGAAAAAATAAAATAAAGTTCAGAGAGCTTATATTCCTTGTTTGTTCAATATATATATATATATATATATATATATATATATATATATATATATATATATATATATATATATTTAATTTTATATATATATATATATTTTTATATATATATTTTTATATATATATATAACTATACTATGCTGCTATATATATATATATATATATATATGGTCAGTTTTTTTAATCTAGATCATTTGTAACAATAAAATAAAAGGTCCAGAGGCTTATATATGATTAATTTGTTATATATATATATATATATATATATATATATATATATATATATATATATATATATATATATATATATATATATATATATATATATATATATATATATTTTTATATATATATATATATATATATATATATATATATATATATATATATATATATATATTTATTTATATATTTTTAAAAAAAAAAAAAAAACGTATTTTTTTTTTTTTGAAAAAATAAATATTCCTTCTAATCATCGGCATATCTATCTCTAGCTTACCTTGACATCAGCTGATCTTGCCAGCATGATATCCTCTTGGAACCTGCAAAATTAAAATTACTTCAGGGCAGGATCCAATATTTGGTTTGGGCTGAGTCCAATTTCTCCCCCCTAAAAATGGACATAAAATCTCGTAATTTTCAGCCGATTTTGATTAAATAAATACCAAACTATATCTTTTTATGCCTTCTAAAACGTCGTTTTCGAGTGTTTTCCTGTGTCTGTATTCATTCTTTCAGAATTTTCAATTTTTCAAAACCCATGTTTTTGACATTTTTAGCTTCAACTCCTACAATCTCTTTCGAAATGACTTCAAACTTGAAATATGCGTAGATGGGTCCATTACCTACAAAAGTCAAAAAGTACTTTTTTGATTTTTTGATCAGTAATGTCCAAATTCAAAACCCACTTTTTTTGGTTTTTAAAATAAAAAATTGCGATAATTTTTTTCTATTCGTGCGAAATGAATGAAATTTTCAGAGCATATGTAGTCACTTTTTTACTTAAATAATTTTTGTATATGCAGTAGTTTTGGATCTGTTCCTGGAACAAATTTTCCCAAAAATCTTTTTGGAAATTTTAAAAATTTTCCTTTTGAGTATTCAAAAAAAATTATCTAAGTAAAAAAGATGTATCTTGCCCTGCTTTACAAGTCCTGAAAATTTGATGTTGATCGCATATTTTTTTTGGAAAAGTGAAATATTGATATTTTTTTTTCTACCTGTCCGATCAACATCAAATTTTCAGGGCTTGTATATCAGGCCAAGATACATCTTTTTACTTAGATAATTGTTTTGTATACTCAATAGAAAATTTTTTAAAAATTTTCAAAAAATATTTTTGGGAACAAATCCAAAACTACTGCATATACAAAGAAACTGTCTAAGTAAACAATGTGCATATCCCTCGACTACATATGCTCTGAAAATTTCATCCACTTCGCACGAACAGGAAAAAATTATCGCAATATTTCATTTTAAAAACCAAAAAAAGTGGGTTTTGAATTTGAACATTGCTGAGTACGAAACGTCAAAAAATCAAAAAAGTACTTCGTGCATTTTGTAGGTAATGGACCCATCTATGCAAATTTTAAGTTTGAAGTCATTTCGGAAAAAATTGTAGGAATTGAAGCTAAAAATGTCAAAAACATGGGTTTTGAAAAATTGAAAATTCTGAAAGAATGACTACAGACACAGTAGTTTGGTGTTTATTTTATCAAAATCGGCTGAAAATTGCGAATTTTAGGTCCATTTTTAGGGGGGGGGGAGGAAATTGGGCTCAGCCCGAAACAAATATTGGATCCTGCCTTGAATAAGAATTTTCAGTTTGACTTCAATTAAGGGTTGTAGAGCAGGCAAATTTTTTTTGCAGGCTTCGACTCCGGCTCCATTTTAAGATACCAGAGTCGTGTATTTAGCCCTTGAGGTTTACAATAATTAATAAGCATTGTAGAGATGGGAAACTATCGATAGTAACGCAAAAGTTAATCGAAACCATCGATAATAGTCGTTTCTTAAAAAAATTTACGGTAAATTAAAGCAATATATAGGAACTTATCATTTATTTGGGCTAGAGATAAAGTCAAAATTTTAAAGAAATGTAAAAACTTTTGTTATAAATATATTTAGCAGTTAAATATTTGCAAAAAAAAAAAAAAAAATATATATATATATATATATATATATATATATATATATATATATATATATATATATATAATATATATATATATATATATATATATATATATATATATATAACATATATATATATATATATATATATATAATGTTTAAATTACAGCATGGTACATCCGCGCCTTAATCATCATTTTTAGCACGCAAACGTTTGAATGATTTAATTTTTATAAGAGGATTCTCATTTAAAATCGAATGAAGAAAATGCAAGTGAATAAACAATTATTAAAAATAACAACAACAACAGATTATTTAGTATGAGATTCATATTTCGCTTATAATTAAATTTTCAAATATAATTTTTGGTTCTTTTCCCTTAAAGGGACCATTTTCGTGAACATTTAATTCCTTATAGAAGTAGAAGATAACTAGGAGAAAGCTTGATAGGCAAGTCCCATGAGACGGCAACAAAATATTGAAGAGTAATTGTTTTTATATAATTTAGATATTTATCACGTACTCACGGGTAGAAGTCAAAACAACTCCCACAGTAGACATAGGCTATGCTGCCATGTATTAGCATACTCAAAATTAATTTACAAATTTATTATGTGTAGTATATATTATCTTCTTCATACGCCCCCCAGCATTTGTTATGCCGCGATTTATTTGGTACTTTAATTTAGTCTAGTGATAGATGAATATATTATTTTTTACTTTAATTTTTTTTCTTTCATTACCAATATTTTTAGACTCTTTACAGTAAAGGTTCTAATATTTTGTAAAAATTGCTAATTTCTCAATGGCCTAGCTAATTAAAATAATAAAAACAAAGACATTAAATCATAAAACTTATTTTTAAAGGAAATCTTATACAGTTACTGTAGTCATCAAACTCCAGACTCATTTTCCTTTGTCCTCCCCCACAGACTGGGAAGTGAGGTGCGCAAACATGTACAGGAAACAGAAAAGTTAAGTAGAAGAAAATTTCATAAGTAAAAAAAAAAAAAACCTTCCCCCCCCAAAAAATTTTTAATTTATAAATAAATACCCTTAAATGCGAGTCCCTAGGGTTTCACAACACCGCGACAGATCCCCACTGTGGTATCTAATCATTATTAGGGTTCATCCATGGAGCCAAGACCACAAACGTACGTCATTCTTCCTATTACGCACCATTCTATTAGCTTGTGCTAAATTCACATTCCTTTCTTTCATATACCGTTTTACAGACTCAATCCACATTTTCTAGATCCCAGCCGGTCCTTCCCAACACACTCACCCATATGCAACCAGCAACAATCGACTATGATCCATCTTTCCATATGATCAAACCACACTTTAATACTCTCTCACTTATTCCTTTCGTCAGAACATACAACTCCCTAATTCGTTCATTCTTCATTTTATTAATTCTTTAAACACCTAATACACCCATAAGATTATCCATATGAATAGACTGCTCTTAGATTTATGATTCTTATTCGTCATCATAGAATCACTGCTATACATTTACATCGATAACAATATACCCTACTGCAGAACCCTAGCGTACTTCAACTTAGTCCCTTTGCATTCATCAAAGATTTAAAAGCAACAACCACAGCTTTCCAACTATGTACTGCATCATTCATTCCTTCTCATCCACCATACAACCTAAATATTTAAGCGATACTTGTTCCAGTTGTCTACTATCTAATTTGATTTCACACTGCGGACTCTCCTCACCTACCACCTTTCACCATCATCCACCTTGCACTATCAACATTTACTTCCAAACTCTTCCTTTTACATACTTTGCCAAATCTTAAACTTTTTTTCAGATTCACCACACAAAATCAAATCTGCGAACAATAAGCAAGGCACCATTCACTCTCTTCCATTCTCCATCAGTCTAACGCCTTCACCTGCCATTCATACCATAAATTTTTTCGTCACCCATCCATATATAAATTAAATAGCCGTGGAGACATTACATCCCTTCCTCACTCTGCTGTTAATATTAAACCATTCACTCTCCACTCCCATTACACACTCTTCACTATCAACATAATACTTTTAATTCCATTGTAAAGCCTAACACCAACACCACACAGACACACTCATATATACACACACACACACACATACATATATATATATATATATATATATATATATATATATATATATATATATATATATATATATATATATATATATATATATATATATATATATATATATATATATATATATATTAATGGTTTTTTTATAGTTGTCAACCACTCACGGGTAGAGCCTATTCAGGAGGGGGTGTTGCTAAAATTACATCCGCTAGCGTAAATTACGCATGATGAGCACAGACGCAGGCTTTAAAGTGAGGGAGTATTAAATTCAGCAGGAAACACAGAAGATGGAGAGAAATTCCATAGAACAGGGTGGCAGGAAAAGCACCGCAGCTTGAACCCAGCCTAAGGTTACCAATATCCAACAGAAAACTCGTGCGCCAGGCATAGAAAACCTTGTGCTACGAGGGCGTCGTAAAGGTGGTGGTACGCGAGTGATAAGTTCCCTCGAGTACCTGCCGCTGCGGTACCTATAGAAAAGAGATAAAGCACCAACATCACGCCGCAAAGATAGAGGGTCAAGTGAACTGGAAAGTACAGAACAGTTTATAAGCCTTTTGGCTTTTGACTCGACCCTGTCCAAAAGCCGGGTGAAACCAGAGCCCCCCAGATATGAGAACAGTACTCCACAAGGGCGGATGAGACCGCATATAGCTGGAGTAGCTGAGAAGAGGAAAAAAAATCTCGCAGTCTAAACAGAACTCCCAGTTTCTTTGAGGCCGCCCAAGCAACCGTTGTGATGTGAGGTTTCCAAGACATTTTTTTGTTTATGTTAAGGCCAAGGATGTTTATATTGTCAACAGGAGAAACGAGAGAACCGTCGAAAGAGATAGGAAAGTTAGAAGGTGTTTTAGAGAGGGAGATTTGTAGAAGTTGAGTTTTTAAAGAATTGAATTTCACAAGGTTGAGACGACCCCAATCGGAAATTCTATCCAGATCAGCGAGAATAGAATCGGAAAGATTAAGACGAGAGGCAATTCTAGAAGTAAAAGAGGGAGCAGAATTGAAATGAGTTGAAGAATGAAGGGTCGAGTCATCGGCATATGAGTGGATAGAGTTAGATGTGCAGGTGAGAAGATCATTAATGAAAGGTAAGAATAAAGTAGGAGATAAGACAGAACCCTGAGGAACACCACTATTGACAGAAAAAGAAGAAGAAGTCGCTCCATCAACCACAGCCGATATTGAGCGACTTGAAAGAAAACTAGACATAAGTAAGCAAGAAGGAGGAAACTGAAATAAGGGCTTGGAGAGCAGTGACGTGTGCCATACCCGGTCAAATGCTTTGGATATGTCAAGCGCCACTACGCAAGTCTCCCCGTAGTTCCTAAGGGCGGAAAACCATAAATCGGTTAAATAGGAGATAATCTATCGCCAGCAGACCTCGAACGCCGAAAGCCATGTGGCGATCAGAAAGAAGAGAATAAGATTCCAGATGGTCTAAGTGAGAGTCAAGAAGGGTTTCAAAGATCTTAGATAGAATACAGGTGAGAGCTATAGGGCGATAGTTAGAAGGATCAGAGCGGCTTCCTTTTTTCGAAATAGGTTGGACATGTGCGTGCTTCCAACACTGAGGGAAAGTGTTAGTATTGAGACATAGAGAATATAGTTGAACGAGGGGAGGGTCAGCTCAGGCACATTCCTCAAAACTTGGGGAGGAATGCCATCCGGACCACCCACCTTCCTAACGTTCATAGATCTCAGGTCCCATGCACCCGATCAAATGTAATCAAGGCAAGACATAGGACACCTGAGAGGGAGAAGGTGGAGGAGGAGGAATGCCAGAATCGTCCAGGGTTGAGTTAGAGGAAAATAGGAGGCCGAAGAGATTGGCCTTTTCAGTTGGAGAGCTAGCAACAGAGCCATCAGATCGAATAAGAGGAGGAAAGGCAGATTTACAGAAGTTGTTAGAGATGTTTTTGGCAAGAGGCCAGAAAGATTTATCAGTAGGAGAACCAATCAACCAACGATCCGGAATGTGTGTAGGTTCTTTGATTAGTTGCTCCAGATCGTTGAGAATGCTGAATGATTCGGCCTCACCCCCACCTAAATCAGTATGAGAGGACCCAACCACTCAGTGTTGTGTACATTAAGAAATCCCTTAAATAGAGGACACTCCAGTATTTGGATGAGAAATATAACAGTCTCGTGAGAGGTAGTAAGATATTCAAAAGAAGAGTGAAAATCTGTTCTATTTGGAGAACAGTAGCAGAAGCACAAGATTATTGTAGTAGAAGGAAGAAAGATTTTGAGCCACAGAACATCGAAGTTAGGAGATTCGAGATTCACGAGACGTGTTACAGGAGTATTAATGTTTACATAGGCACACACTCCACCCTTTATCATATATCTATATAACATATATATATATATATATATATATATATATATATATATATATATATATATATATATATATATATATATATATATATATATATATATATATATATATATATATATATATATATATATATATATTTCTTTCTTTCTTCACCTTCCTCTTTTTCTCAAGATTGGGGGAGTAAGGTGCGTTACAAGCATCGGAAAAGAAAAGCAGTAAGAGAACATGACAAACGTTCGAAAGGAAAGCCCAGCCCTACCGCCCCCTCTGTACCATTAATTAGTGAGAACTCGTCACAGACAGAAAATCCACCCTAGAGCTTCATGGGACCGCGACGGACCCTCACTATGGTAAATCGTCAATGTAAGGGTTCATCCCTGGCCCAGGTGGGCCACAACCATGCCCCCATACAAAACCCCCGCCATTCTCTCCTATCATGCACCCCTTACTCTCGCCTCTGCCAAACTCATTTCTCCCTTCCAACATTCGTTTACTGACTCAATCCACTTTCTCTTCGGTCTCCCAGCCGGTCGGTTCCCAACACACTCTCCACTATACATCTGCTTAACCAACCGACTATCATTCATCCTTTCCACATGACCAAACCATCTCAACATACTTTCATTTATTCTCTCATTTACCCCTTTCTTCACACCACACAACTCTCTAATACGTTCAATCTCTTTATCAATTCTTCTCACACCTAACACGCCCCTAAGATTATCCATCTAGCACATTGAACTTTAGATCTATAACTTATTCCAGACCATAGTCTCACTACCATACCATAACACAGGTAACAACATACCCTCACATGTAAGACCCTAGCACACTCAAGACTTAGTCCCTTGCATTCACCAACGATTTAATTGCACCAATACCTTCCTGCCATTCAACTTTCCTACACACTGCATCGTCCGTTCCCTTCTCATCCAACATATACCCTAAATATTTAAACTCAGACACTTGTTCCAGGTGCTCACCATCTAACATAACTTCACACTGAGGACTGTCCTCACTCACAACCATAACCTTACTCTTATCTACGTTTACTTTCAAACCCCTCCTTTTACACACCCTGCCAAATCTCTCTACCAATCCTCTCAAACTCTCTTCAGATTCGCCACACAAAACCAAATCATCCACATATAATAGGTAGGGCACCCTCCGCTCTCTATTCCCCACCATTCTAACACCATTTCCTGCCATCCCACCTCGAATTCTTTCATAACCCCATCCATATACAAATTGAATGACCAAAGAGATAACACATCCCTGCCTTACTCCGCTATTAATATTAAACCAATCACTTTCGACCATTTATTCTTACACACGCTTCACTATCGTCATACATACTTTGATTCCATTCAAGCCTACCACCAACACCATATATCACTATCACCTGCCATAAACCTTCCCTATTAACTCTATCATACGCCTGTTGCAAATCCATAAAATCTAAATACAATTTATTCTACTTCTCCCTCATTTTCTCAATCATTTGTTTCAATGTAAAGATTTGATCCACACATCCTCTACCACTCCTAAACGCACCTTGTTCTTCGCAATCAGTCCTTCAGTCACTCGACGCACTCTTTTTCGACCAAAATACCAGCATATATCTTCCCTTACAACACTCGTGACTTATTCCCCCTATAATTTACAGTTCCTTTCTGCTCCCTTACCCT
>JABUQX010003715.1:20000-29672 GCA_015478945.1 Trachelipus rathkii | reverse complement strand
GTTATGAATAGTAAATCGATAGTATACGTATTAATAATAGTAGTAATATTTTATATTTGCATATATATGTTGTGTATGTTGTTATATGTATTTAGGTTATGTATAGTGTATTTATGTAAAATGTATAATTAATGTATTAGTCTATTATATATTATATATAGTAATATATATATCATATATAATTATATAATATATATATATATTATATATATAATATATAATATATATATATATAATATATTATATAGTATATATATATATATAAATATATATAGTTTTTTTTTTCAATATATTATATTTTTTATATAAAAAAGCGCCGATAGCTTAGTTTAGAGCAACTCGCCAACAACGAGGGGTCCCCAGGTTGTTCGGGTGGGAAAGAATGTGAGTATTCTCTCATTGGGCTTGGCTTCGTCCTGCTGGGACGTTAATTGAGTACACCTCCTCTTGATTAGGGCTCTGCCGTGAGTGATGGTGGTGACATCTGTAAATATATATATAAATTATATTAATATATTATATATATATATATATATATATATATATATATATATAGATATATATATATATTATATATATAATATAATTATATATAGTATATATATATATATTATATATTTATATATAATATATATATATATATATATATATATATATATATGATATTATATATATAATATATATATACTAATAATATATATATATATTAATATATATATATATAATATATATGGAATTTTATACAGCCTTTTGACTCGTTGTAATATCCCGCTTGAAGGGTTAATGTAATCAAACATCGTATTTTATGAAAAGATACATCGTTATTTATAATATTGGCTTCTACGGAGATTGGACATTTCGTTTGAATATATACAGTGTGTTTGAATTGCATGCATGATATTAATATATAAAAAAACAAAAGTATTTATGCTCACATTTACACATAAATATAAAATATTATTTCACATAGATTATATATATATAATGATAATATATATATATTATTATAAATATATATATTATATACTATATATATATATATCTATATACCATTAAATCTATAATATAGAATATATATTTTTAATATATATACATATCTAAATAATATAGTTAATAACTCACCTTAATTTCAGTTTCAGGTATTTTCTTTAATTTTTGTTTTAGGTTAGCTAATTTAGGTTAGGTTAGGTTAGGTTTAGGTTTTAGGTTAAGTTAAGTTAATTAAGTTAAGTTAAGTTTTAGTTAAGTTAACTTAGGTTAAGTTAAGTTAAAGTTAGTTAGGTTAGGTTAGGTTAGTGTTAGGTTTGGTTATGGTTAGGTTATGGTTAGGTTAGGGTTAGGTTGGGTTAAACTAACTACACTAACCTAACTAACTAACCTAACCTAACTAACCTACACCCTACATAACAAAACCTTAACCTAATTAACTTAAGCTTAACGCTAACCTAAACTAACCTAAACACATTGACAAACAACAATTAAAGAAAAATACCTGAAACTGAAATTAAGTGAGTGATTATCATATATATATATATTATGTATATATATATATATATATATATATATATATATATATATATATATATATTTATATTATACTATATATATATATATATATATGATATTATATATATATAATAGTTGTATATATATATATTAGTATATATATATATAATATATTATATTTTATATATATATATAAGTATATTATAAAAATTAGTCGAGTTGCCAGGAAAGAGGTTATTTCTTGGAAACCTGAGGTTTCAAATGCAAAGAGTAGAGAGCGGTTTTTGGATATTTGAAAATTCTTCGCTTTTATTTTCTTGAACTGATAAGTTTCTTCTTTTAAAAATCATTCGTTGTCAAGGCTTCAAGCCGTAACAATTACAACACTGCTTAAGCTTCGGTGCTGAATTAAGTTTAATATCAAATATTCTTTATTCGAGATCGTTCTGTATGTGCATTTAATTTAACATTCTGGAAAGCTTAAACGGGTCAACTATTTCGTTTTGAGCTTGGGAAACAAACTTTTCTCAATAAGCTTAAAAATTAACCTAGTGTATTATCCCACTATTTAACTAACTATTTTAGTTAACAGTGAAGACCTAAGGCTTTCAAGAGTATACTCTCTTAAATATTCTGACTTGCAGTGCACATAATCTAAACTAACTTATTGCACTGGCCAATATTCAATTCTTTTAGAATTTTGTCAAGTTCTTAATCTGAACTTTCTATAATATGATGAGCGTAATATGCTGATCTTTTTTCAATAAAATGATATAATTTTAACATTATATTATCTTGAGAAAAATTTTTATAATTTAAAAGTTGTTTTTCTCGCTAAATTTAGTATTTGTAGTCGTATTAACTACTGGGTTTAGAAGTTTAAACTTTAGTGATTTCGTAGTCAGCTTAAACTCTGGCGTTTAAAGTTTAGATTTAGTAATTTCGTAGTCGTTAATACTGGGGTTTAAAAGTATAAATTTCTACGTGGAAAGTTTTCGTAACTTCATTTATCTTATTTTTGTGTGTGTGTGAAGCAGAGGGGAGTTGTTTTTTTCAATATTCTGAGAAAGAAAAATATTTCTCTTCATTAAAAATCTTTCGTAAAAAACTGATTAGTTTTGTTTAAACACAACATTATATATTCTGCAGAAAGTTTGCGCTTTGAATAATCTGCGTTCGATTCGAAAATATTCTGCAGATTAGACCTGTAAATTAAGATTTTAAATTAATATAATATATATATATAATATATTTATATAATATATAATATATATATATATACTATATATATAATACTATATACTATTATAAATATATATATTTATATATAGTATAAATTATATATATATAATTATATATATTTATATATATATATATATATATATATTAATTATATTTATATTATATATATATATATATATATGTATATATATATATGTATAGTATATAATATTATATATATATATATATAATATAATATATATATATATATATATATATATATTATATATAATATATATTATATATTATATATGTTTATTATATGTGTGTGTATAATATATATATTAATATATATATATATTAATATATTATACATATATATATTATATATACTAATAAATATATATATTATATAATATGTATATATATTAATATGTATAATATATGTATATAATATATGTATATATATATAATATATATTAATACATAAAGGTCATACTATTCACACATATTATTCTCTTAAGTTAGTCAGTTTGGCTTTCTTAATTTTTAGTTTTTTTTTAGTTTTATGTTCAGATATTTATATATATATTGGATATATGAAAATAATCGAGACTTCTCCTCCTTTCAAATATATTAAATATTTTTGCGTTATATATTTTTGCGTTATAAAAATAAAAAAAAATATATATTTCGGGCAATTTAGTATCTTTGCGGTAATTATTATTTTGGGTTATTTGGGGATTTTATTTTGTAATATCGCAATCATTGCCCATTAAATCTTAGGTGGTGGTAAATATCGTGCGTTTTGCTCATATAATAAGTAGCATTTTTTTTTGCGTTTTTTTTTTGTTGCGTATTTTATGTTGCTTTTTGGCCGTTTTTTTCAAAATATTCATTTTACAAAAATGTCTCTTTTCGAAGATGAATCACTCAACAAATCAGTGTCTGAGTTGGAGGCAAGTGACAGGTCGAAAATTTTGGGAGGGCAGGACGATAAACACTCTCTCTTCCAGAAGACTTAGTCGACTCGTACGAAAGAGGTACCTCATATGGTCCCTATTAAGAGATTTCTTCTGTAGATTTAAAGGAAAATGCAAAACTTACCAAAAATACTCCTTCGATCTATATAACGGAAGAAGAAACGGGCATAAGCTGAGCGAATCCTCGAATCTGAAGGAAAATAAATCAACAATTGGAGAAGTTAAAAATTTGTGCTTCTGATCGAAAGAAGTCATAACAAAGTCTTCCATTCTTGCAGTTGACTCGTCACGTTTTGGGACGCAGGAAATAATGAAGCGTAATTATAATACCAGAATGAAACTGTAATCTGGCGTATGCACGAGCCAGAAGCCGGTTTTTAGGTTTTAGTTTATCCATCTTCTTCTCCGTCTGCGCCTCCTGCGGCTTCAGAGGCCTCTCTTGAAGACGGAATATCACGTCAAGAGATGCAGAATATAATCAAAAATATTCATGCATCAAAACAGGAAGTAAAAATCCCTGCAATAAAATGTCAAGAGTTAGGGGTGAGGGGGACCGGCATTCTTTCCGCTCGTTTATTCTGTCCTTTCCAAATGTTGTTGGGTCCAGAAAAGACATATCTACCACTGCACAGTTGCATTCGTTATATTCATTGTTAGCAGGTAATGCGCTCAAAGATATTGAGTATTTAACTAATGTCGACACCAATCTGGAAGTCGCTTTCGAAATATTAAAAAGTCTCTATACTTTGACGAATCATATATTATTGATTCTCTGTTTCATGAAATCGATTCTGCGCCTATTTTAGAGAATAATCCTGAACATATTCGTATATTCCTGTCTGAAGTGAGAGCATATATTCATGAGCTCAAGGAGTTTGGACTCGATTTCTTTGAAGAGCCTTCGGCGGGCTGTAAGCTCATGACGTCATATAATCGTGGACAAACTTCCAACTGGCTTTCTTTCGTGAGCTCAAATTAATCACACAGGATGAATATCTTCGTTAATATAATTTTGGAAGCATTTACGCGTACAATAACTAAGTCGTCTATGCGAGAAGGGAGGGGAAATAAACTAATCTGCCCCTAAAAAGGGGATTTGAACCGTAATGCGGGTGCTCTCTTTGAGCATAAATGGCTAATCGTCAGCTTTAAACGCTTCCTCTTAAAGAGGATAGTTCGAAATCTTTATCGTCGAAGATGAAACAGAACGCAGTCAAAAGAATGGGAGATTTAAAAATTCTTCTAAATCATTTTTTTTCGAAATGTAAATTTTGCCAAAGAAATCATCGTTGCATGATTTCTTTGTGAAGTTATAGTTCTTCTCCTGAAAGCAGAGAGAGATCGCTGTAAAGAGCTGCGCATGTGCTTCAGCTGCTGCAAGCAGCAAGCATTTCCGCTAATCAATGTCTGGCAAGTAGGTATGGGACTTAGTACCCATGCGCATTATGGGAAAAATCCAATAACGCTCTATGTTTTCCAAATACGAAAACGTTGTCCGGTGGCCTTTTTCGGAAGATAAGTGCGTGTCGCTTCAACCTCAGTCCGGAATGAGGGCAACTGCGTCAGCCAGTAGGGCTCGTTCTAATCATATCTGTATAAATACAGGTACAACCTCATCCGTGGGCTCAAAATATTCTGCCAATCTCTCCTTAACATCAAGAAGGGCAATAAAATAGTCCCTGTACGCGTGCTTCTCGATTTCGGTAGTCAGTCCACGTATTTTCATAGGAGCATTCTTAAAAAATTGGGAGTCAATGAAAATAGTCTTCCTAGTCATCAGAGCTCCATTAAAACATTTTTGGGAGAGGAATTAAGATCCTTGCGGTCTTTAAATTTAGAGATGGGCATTTGTTGTGGAAAATATTCTAGCCTACCTGTAAATATTGATTCTGAATTGGATATCGGCTTTTATGTAAAAGGCCTGACGGAGGCTATGAAAAATATTACCCAAAATGGTTTCAAAGTGGCAGATAGTCACTATTAAAATAATAATGTTGCAGGGTTTCAACATATTGCATGTGCTGGGCATCCGATGCTCTTCATTTACTTAAGCTTTTAAAATCCGTAGACTGCTCGGGGCTATGCCCTAGAAAAGACTTGTCATGGGTAACGTGCCTTTTTTCGCTGTAAATCTTTTGACACCTTCCAAAAATGAAGAAAGGGGGAAAAAAAAAAAAAAAAAATCTTCCTTTTTTTTTTTTTTGGGAAGAATTTTTGCCGAAAGCCTGTTCAAAAAATCATGACCAGAATTCCGAGCTCCCTATAGCAACACTTCAAATTCAATAGATCTGTCAGAACGTCGAACATGTAATTATCTTGTAGTGGAACGAGGTACCTTTCGTAACTTCGACCCACTCTTACATACCCATACTGAGTCTGATTTGGACTTGGGCCTGGAGAACCTCTATAAATTAGAGTCTCTGGGTATCAATGAGGAGCGGGACCAGGGTTCCATTGACGAAATATTCATTAAAAGATTCCACGAAGGGATAGGAGTTCAGAGACGGAAGGTACCACGTGGAACTTCCGTGGTTTCAAGAAATTCTTGAGCAGGTCCCATCAAATCATCACGTTGCTCTTGCAACGATGCAACGAGTCAAAAAGAAATTGACTGCTCAAGGCTTGCTTAACAAGTATGGGGAAATATTCAAGGAATACCTAAGAGAAGGTATTGTGGAGGCTGTGGAGGTTTATCCGAAAGATTATCATAAATTCATCTTGGATACCCACAGACTATAATAAAAAGGCCCTTCAAGTGACGGAAAAAATTCGTTCCGTCTTTAACTGCAGCTGAATAATACGGTTGTAGTCCTATCACTAATCAGGCATCGTATCAGAGGGTAGATTTAAATTGCTTCCTATTTAAATATTACTGTCTTTCAGAAGACAAATTCATGTTCTGCCGGATATTTCCGAAAGCCTTCCTCCAGATACATTACAAATTAGAAGAGGACGTAGAATGCTTCTGTTTTTTCTGGAGGCTGGATGGCGATTACTCACTTACGTTATCCAACCATCATCTTCGGTTGGCGTCAGCCTATGTTTAGGGCTGTTCTACAAATCACGACACAGATTCCAAAAAATACCTCTCGATCTCTGTACTTCTCTCTTCAAAATAATTCTGTACGTTGATTAATTTTTGTACACTTCTTCGTCTGTAGACGAACTCCAAGATATTTTTCGAGAGGCCACTTCACGTATGAGTGAGGGGGGGCTTCAACTTGTTCTCCTGGAACTCAAATTGTCCAGACCTTAAAGAAATATTCAAGGAGGAGGGTAAACTTTGCAACTCATCAAAGTGATGAAGAAAGAGTTTTAGGGTAATATTTATATAATACCGTTCAAGATAGTCTGAGTCATTAGTTACCTTTTCATTAAATATTGTCTTCTCCAAAGAGACAGCTTGTCGGAGATCTAAAAGTTATCGACTCTTATGCCTTTACTCCCGCGTCACCGTTCGAGGCGTCTTCTTTTTATGAGAAAAACTTTGAAGGTGGACATGGGGTGGGAGATATACATCGCTCCCGAAATCAAAATTCAGGGAGAAAGTTTAGCAGGACCTTACTCTCTGAAGGAGGTCTTCTTTTAGAAGATTCTTACATTTGAGTCAAGGTCGACTCTGATTTAAGTTATTCAATATATTCCTGCGATGCAAAAGCACTGGTTGGCTTATGGCTTCAGTAAGTGTATGTTTCGCTGCGGGCAGAGGGTCCAAATCTTCTTTGGTCAAAAGGAAAAATCGCGCCTGCAAAGGAAGAACACTCCCCTGTTTGGAGTTATTGTCTGTGTTTTTAGCATTAAAGTGCTTACACAAATGTTGAGTGGACTGTCGAGTGTCAAGTTCAAGGAATTGAACATATTCTCCGACTCGCAGATAACTCTTCATTGGATCCAAAATAGGATCTCGAAAGTTAAGCAAATTTCGTGAGGAATCGTGTGCAAGATATTCGCGCCATGACTCTTCGCTCAGAGGAATAATTTATTAAGTTCCTACAAATTTTACTACGCCCCGTCAGAACAGAAGATAATCGCTGACTTCTGACACAGGTATTTCCTTCAAGAATTTTCAAAATACTGTCCTTTTGGACTAAAGGCCTAATGGCTACTCTTTAATAGTATTGTACTGGCATCAGCTGAACTTGGAAATAGCATCTCCAGTTTTTGCTGTTGTTCAAGGTGGCAATGAACCTCCTGTGGTTTGTCCAAATATTCAAACTTGCACAAGCTATATCGGTAGTAGCTTAATTATTCCCAGTTTGGAGCCTGTCAAGAGGTGTGCAATTAATCATGATTGAGCACGTCTGTATTGTCTAACGATCAATGCACGAAAGAATCGTTCTCGATCAGAGCTTTCAATTTTTAGAAGATATTAAAATAATCCTTCTTTACTTGCGAAGTTCCGGACTTGGATAAATATCTGAACTTGTTCTTGGATGAAAATCATCTCATCAGGAGCAAGGGTCGTTTGTCAAAATGCAATTATTACAATTATGACGTAATTAATCCCATCTTGCTGTCAAAAAGTCACCACCTCACCAAGTTAATCATTAGAGATGCTTATAAGTGTAAACATCTGGGCATACAAGCCACTCTTACAAATATTCGGCTCCAAGGCTATTGGGTGACATCAGCGCGTACCTCCATTAAAAATGTTTTGCAGGAATGCATAATCTGCAAAAAGTTCAATAATTTTGCTTTTCGTACCCACGCTTCACCAATTATTCGAAAGACCAGGTGGAATTATTCAGGCCTTTTTTAGCATGTAGGTGTTTTGACTAACCAACACATTTGGGTTGGGTAAAGTCAAAAGCTCTGGCTTCAGCAGAAAACATGTTCATACTCATTTACATACTGTCTTTGAAATATTCGTGCGGTCTATCTAGACCCTTATAGATGACATGTCATCTAAATCATTTATTCAATCGTTCCAACGATTTGTTAATCGTTTCGGAGTGCCTGACCGCGTCTATAGTGACAACGCGCGCTCCTTCAATCAAGACCTGACTTCTTAGGACCTTTCTTGTGTCAGAAATGGGAGTGAGTTTTTACGAAAAATCAGATTTCGCTTAAGCGAATTCTCGTATGAAGCAATGGGTAGGAAGCATGGGAAAGGTATACGTGTGGTGAGGATTGTTTATTCAAAACACTGGACGTTCCGCTGTTGAATTATTATTCGACTTCATTACGATAATTGGTCCAGGATATGCTGATGCTTAAATTCAGTCGCTCACTACACCACAAGTTCAAATGAGATATTACCTCTTACTCCCAACGATTCATCAAACCCTTGTCAAAAACCGCTATGGCATTACCCGGAGCTGGGTCAAAATAATCAGTTCTGGGACTCAACTTCGGCTAAGAAAGAGCTAGTAAGTCACTGAAATATTCCTCAGAAAAATTCGAAGAATTTCGTACAAGGTGGTACAATGAGTACCTCCTCAGTCTTAGAGAGACTGGAAGAGATCTCTACAAGGTCAACTGGAATAATCTAGTCAAGAAGAATGACGTTGTTCTTATCAAAAGTCCAGTAAAAGAACGCCCTTACAAGTCCAGTAAAAGAACGTCCTTACAGGCAGATGGGGGATAGTCGTAGATCTTATAATCGGTGACGACAATAAAGTCAGATCGGTGTACGTCAGCTCCTGGGGAAAGTCAGACTTGTATCCGTCAACATATTTGTATCCTAGAGCTTTCTTTGACCATAGTGGTTCAACACCCTCATCGTCAAACAAAATCCCTGTCCTTCCAGCAAATCCATCATTAAATATTCCTGGAGGGGTAAACCCCCTTCTACGTCTGCGACGGATGCTGGAAGTTCATCAACACCAGCTGATAGAGATATCAAAAATAGTCGGCCTAAGCGGAAAGCTGCAGACTGGCAAGACAAACATATTCTGATGTTATGATTCATCGGAAGAATCAAATTAAATATTCTGCAGCTGTTTTTCAAAATATTCATTCC
>JABUQX010003715.1:12500-15000 GCA_015478945.1 Trachelipus rathkii | reverse complement strand
TAAAATATAATTATATATAATATATATCTATTATATATAATATATATATTTATATTATATATATATTTATATATATATATATATATATATATATATATATATTATAATATATAATTATATATAGATATATTATATATATTTAATATTATATATTATATATATAAGTAGTAGAAGTCCATTCGGACACCGTGGGCAAAATTTGCCCACGGTGATTTTACCTTACCTTGAGAGCCCAATTTTTTACCTGCCTTGACCTTTTTTGACCTTTACTTTTGGGCTTGACCTTTTTTGAGCCCAAATTTTTACCTGACCTGGACCTTTTGGCCTTACTTTTTGGGACTTACTTTTTCGACCAACCCTTTTCTATTCTAGTCATTTCTGGCCCACGGTATTTTTGAGACCCTAATTTTTTGAGAACCCTATTTTTTGAAACCAATTTTTTGAGAACCCTATTTTTTGAGAACCCTAATTTGTGACCCAAATTTTTTGAGAACCCAAATTTTTGAGACCAACCCTTTGATCTTCCCTATTTTGGGCAACCCTTCGAAAGAAGGTGCGCCAAACGGTTGCGTCAGCACCCGTTGTCGTATTACCCCCCTATTTTACGCCCCTATTTTTTCGACCGTGGGCCATTTTTGCCACGGTTATTTTTGATCTTCCTTTAGGGGCTTAGCCTATTGATGTCTTTACCTGTTTTGGACACCTTGCCAGATACCCATGGGTCATTTTGGCCCACGTAATTTGGCTACCTTTGTCTCCATGGGTTCAATTTTGGCCCACGGAATTTTTCGGCAACCCCAGATACCATGCGTCAATTTTGACCCACGTAATTTTGATCTTCCTTTAGGGCTTAGCCCTATTTTATGTCTTACCTTGTGACCATGATATTTCGGCTTTTACCTTGCCATATACCGTGGGTCAAATTTGACCCACGTAATTTTTGATCTTCCTTTAGGGCTTAGCCCTTTTTGATGTCTTACCTTGTCTGACATGTATTTAGCCTTTGACCTACATATACATGGGTCAATTTTGCCCGCTATCTTGATGGCTTTGATGGTTCCCAACACCGTCAGAGTATAGTGATTTCTATTAGTTTCTATGAGTATTAGAGATGCAGGAGTCCAGTGAGTGCCAGTGAGTGCCAATGAGTGCCAATGAGTGCCAGTGAGTGCCAATGAGTGCCAAGTGAGTCCCAATGAGTGCCAAGTGAGTCCCATAGTCCAACTGAGTGCACTTTTTTTCAAGCCTTTCTAGCCTCCCCTGAGCCTAGAATACCTAATAGGGTGTCTACCCCTGGTATAAGTATAGGAATCGATGGTGTATATTCAATCTGCTAGAATGTCCTACTATGATTAGTAGTTTTATAACACTTATAATCACTTACACTTCCATAGGCACTTACATTAACCATATACACTTACACTCACACCCCCACACAGGTACACTTACACTTCCTCACACCTCCGATATTTGTGCCTCAGCATTAATAGCCTCGCATGATGCCTCAGCATTATGCCTCAGCATTGATGCCTCAGCAAATGCCCGGCATTGATGCTCGCATAATGGCCTCAGCATTGGATGCCTCAGCATTAAATGTCTCGCAATGATGCCCACTTCTGAGGTTCATCTTGGATGATCATCTTTGATGACGTCATCTTTGAAGCCGTCATCTTTGAATTGATGATTCATCCTTGATGAAATCACCTTTGATGGCTCAATCGCTTCCCCATCATAGAACAGCAGTTATATTAATGTTTCCCAAGTTCATACGCTGCCACCAGGGCCAGCAAGCCCCCTCCCGCAAAGGATGGAGGCCCCACACATATCCCCGCCCGAATGAAAAATATATATACGATAAGTCATTCATTTTATTTCATACTTAAACATTCCAAAGAATTTGTTCAAATATACTACGAGTCATTCATTTTTATTTCAAACTTAAATTTTTTATTAAAACATTTTCGCGAACTAATTATGACTCTTTACAGACCTATTATTTAACACTTATATTTATTAACATTAACTAATACTTTTACTTATATACTTTTTATTTAATAAATTTTTAAAAAATGATTAAGAAGAAAAAAATCAGAGTGTCTGATAATAAACATTCATTTTTACTACAATTGTAACGTTTTACATAAAACATTAACATTACATACCTTAAACAGTAAATCAGTGTAAAACAATAGAGGTGTTATTACCTAAACTGGGATTATATGCCTTGTTTACTGCATACGCTTTTAACTTTCTGCTTCTGCTTTAACCATGTTACTGCTTAACTTTCTGCTTACTGCTAACTCATGTTTTACTGCTTTACTTTCTGCTTTACGCGTTAACTTCATGTTTTACTGCTTTAACCTTCTGCTTTACTGTTTTAACTCTTGTTTTACTGCTTTCTCTCTGCTTATGCTTTAACTCATATATTTATTACATTATTTTTCTTTTATATTTTTTATTTTGTTTAATACTTTTTATTATTATTTCATTTTATTGTTTT
>JABUQX010003715.1:0-2500 GCA_015478945.1 Trachelipus rathkii | reverse complement strand
AGATAAAGGGAAGAATTTTTCTCCATTTTTTATGTATTTAAAGAAAGCCGATAATAGATTAGACAGGAGCATTGTGGAGAGTTATGAATGTGGAAAGAGAGTGAGAAGTGCCGAGATCTTGTAATAATGCCGGCAAAATTTGAAGAAGTGAGGAAAAGCTTTTTAAAATTGACGAATGGAGGAAGGAGGACGTCATATTTTAGCGAATATTTAATACGTGTATAAATATAGTTGTGGGAATAGTTAAAGAGAGGAAAATGACAGGAAGACGAAAGATTAAGAGAAGTTACTGATTTTTTTTTTTATACAAATGAAACAAAATTCTTATAATATTTATTGTGGGGCTTCATCAGTCGTAAAGGTTTTGAATATCGTTTTCACATATGCGCGTTGTTGTATTAATTATTTTCCCCTATTCCAGAATTTCAAGTAAAAAAAATTTAATCAATGTCTAACTATTTTTAAATGAAAAGAGATTGTTAATAGTTATTTATATCAAGAAGAGATTAAAATTACTATCAAGGGTTATCAACTATAGCGATTTTGAATAGCTTAATCAAAATAGTTTTTTTTTTTTTATTAAATAATAATTAAGGAATAATATGTGATGAGTTCTAGCATTAGCAAAAATCTATTAAGACAGAAATCACTGAATACTCCACCGGAAAAAACTGAGTTTTTGAGGCATTTCAAAATAGTACCTTTTCTTTGCCCAATTAAGGTACGAAAATGATCAAAGATCGGTTGCTCCAATGCTACCTCCGCGCATAGCAATAATTACTCTTGAGTGGATAGATTTTAAATTGAAGGAATTTAGTGGCACATCGGTATAGAGTGGAATGACACGAATTGATAGAGAAAAGTCATTTACATTGAAAAAGTAGAAAAAAAGTGGGGATATGGCCAAATAGAAATTAACTCCGGATCGTTTATCTTTCATTTGGTCAAGAAACATACAAATTGCTTTCCCTGACCAAATTTCCGATCTCAGGATTGAGGTTATGTGGTGAGGATTGAGGTTTTATGGTGAGAAGGATATATATATATATGTATATATATATATATTAATATATATATCGAAATATTTATATATATATATAATATATATATAATATATATATATATATATATATATATTATATATATATTATATATATATATATATATATATATATATTTGTATGTTATATATATAATATATATATATATTATTATTATATATATATATTATATATATATATATATATATATATATATATATATATGATATATATTATATATATACATACATATCTATATATATATATTCATATAATATATATTATAATATATATATATATATATATATATATATATATAGATATATATATTATAAATATATATATATATATATATATATATGTATATGCATATATATATATATATATATTATATATTATATATATATATATTATATACGTATATATATAATATAATATATATAATATATATATATTATTATATATATTATATATATATATATATATATATATATGTATATATATTATATATATATATATATATATATATATATTATATTATTTATATATATATATATTATATATATAATATATATATATATATATACATATATATATAATATGAGTATATATACATATTTACAGGGTTGTTGTGGTTTAAGCTATTTGGCTTAACCAAAACATTGTTTTTTGGTTTAACAATTAAGGTGGGTGATGCGACAGTTGACGACATAAGATTGGGAGAGAGAATGAGAATAGGAGAGTTAAGGAGTCTACAAGTCTTAGACTACACTTCATCAAGGAGAGCAATATTTGTGGAACCACCCTAGATATGTGATTCTTACTTTATAGAAGGGCGAACAACGCCCTTATGTGGAATAAGCAACTGGGATGGTGAAAGAAGTTCAGAAGGCGCTTCGGAGCACCCAATTTCCTAGAAACTTTAGAAAGAACATAATGTGATCTTTTAAATAAAGATCACGAGGGAAGAAAATATCAAAAATATTAAGAACAAAAGGAGGTTAGAGTTGTGTTTTCAAAGAAGATATTTTAGTTGTGTGAAAGATTATGTCAAGTAGATAGATGAGGAAGCTGAGTTATTGAGGCATTGAAACACACCATATTTTCTTACACAATTATAGTATCAGACTAAGATTAGAGTCAGTTGCTTCAAGCCTGTCCTCCTAGAATCATTAATTTGCTGTTGAATGAGTGCTTCAAATTGAGGAGTAATACATGACTGATGGAGTTAACTGCTTAAGAGTATGAGAGACACATAATAATGTCATTCTGCAAAATAAAAAAAAGAGTTGGGATAGAACAGATTCTAAGAAACACCTATGGCATAGATTTAAAGTATAAAGTGGTGGCTATCTACGAATTGCAGCCATATAACGACTGGAACGAAGTCAGAGAAGGATAATACAGAAATGGATTTAGATATAAGCTTTATGGCCAGAGTTTATCGAAAGCCTTCGATA
>JABUQX010003714.1:57500-59044 GCA_015478945.1 Trachelipus rathkii | reverse complement strand
GAGTTACTAACATCAAACACAAAAACTCGATGTGACCGACACAGCACCCTTGTGCTACGAGGTTGCGTAAAGTGGTGTGTACGTGAGTGGATAGTTCCCTCGAGCACTTGCCACTACCGCGTACCTATAGAATGGGAAAAGCACCAACAGTCGCGCCGCAAATATAAGAGGGAGTCAAGTGAACTTTAGAATAGTACAGGCAGTTTATAAGTCTTTTTGGCACTTGACTCACCGTATCCAAAAAGCCGGATAGAAACCCAGAGCCCCCGCCGCCCCACAGATATGAGAGAAGTACTCCCATACAAGGGCGGATGAGACCCTTGTAATAGCGTGGAGTAACCTGAGAAGAGAAAAAAAACAGTCTCGCACTTAAACAGAGCTCCCAAGTTTCTTTGAAGCCGCCTAGCAACCACTGTGATTTGAAGGTTTTTCCAAAAACAACTTTTTTGTTTATGGTTAAGGCCAGGATGTCTTATATTGGTCAACAGGAGAAACGAAGAACGTCGAAAGAGATAGAAAAGCTTAAAGGTGTACTTAGAGAGAAGGAGAGAGATTTGAGTAGAACGTTGGGTTTTTTAAAGATAAATTTTCACAAGCTTAGACGACCCAACCCTGAAATTCCTATCCAGATCAGCGAGAATTAAATCGGAAAGATTAAGACGAGAAGGCAATCTCTAGAAGTAAAATAGGGAGCCAGAATTGGATCATGCAGTTGCAAGAATTGAAGGGTCCAGCTCATGAATATGAGTGGATAGGAGTTAGATGTGCAGTGACGAAGTCATGATGAAAGCGGAATAAAGATAAGGAGATAAAACAGAAACCCTGAGGAACACCAAATCCGCAGCATTGACAGAGAAAAAGAAAAGTCGCCCATCAACCAACAGCCAACACTGAGCGATTTGAAAGAAAGCAGCTAGACCTAAGTAAGCAAAGAGAAGAAGGAAACCCAAAGGAGGGGAGCTGGGAGCAGGGACGCGTAGCCCATACCCGCGTCAAATGCTTGGATATTGTCAAAGCGCCACCACTCACAAGTCTTTTCCGTAGATTCTTAAGGGCGGAAAACCATAATATGTAAATAGGAAATATATATCGCATTAGATCTCGAGCACCGAAAGGCGTACTGGTAATCAGAAAGAAGGAGAAAGAGATTCCAGATGACTCTACAGAAGTGAAGTTTCGAGAAGGTTTCAAAAATCTTACGAAAGAATACAGTAGAGAGCTATACGAGGCCGATAGTTAGGGACAGAAGCCAGCATTCATTTTTTCGGAATCAGGTTGACACATATATCTTCAAACACAACACAAAATGCCTAGTATTAAATATAAGAGTAATATAGACAATTGCAACCGAGGCGGTGGGGCTCAGCACGGAATACAACTTCCTCAAAACTGGAGAGGATTGCCATCCGGCCACCCGCCTTCTAACGTTTATAGATTTCAGGAGTTCATGCACCCGATCAAATGAAATGCAGGTAGAAGGACACATAGGACACCTGAGGAGGAGAAGATGAGAGAGGAGCAGGAAATACCAGGTCGTCCAGGGC
>JABUQX010003714.1:35000-40000 GCA_015478945.1 Trachelipus rathkii | reverse complement strand
AGACAAAATAAGAATAAGGTTTCTTTTACGTTTGCCATGACAACCAGTGTTTTGACAGCATTATAATTATGCTTTCTTGAAGGCACAAATCGAAATTCCTCCAGCTCAATGATCCTTATGAAAATTAATGTTTCGCAAGAGAATAAATGATCTTAATGTAAATTAGCCGTTCTTTGTATAACATTTTTAAACATTAATTTTAATAGTAATAAATAGTTATTTGAATTATTTTATTCCATTAGTTGCTTTTTTTATAATTTTTTTTTTTGGCGAGGAGGGCCCGTTTTCTTCTTGTTTTTCCCGTAAAAACCGCGCTTGATATATATATATATATATATATATATATATATATATAATATATATATATTATATAATATATATATATATATATATATATCAATATATATATATATATACAATATATATATAATATAATATATATATATATATATATATATATAATATATTATATATATATATATATATATTATATATATATATATTTATATATATTAAATAAATATATATATATATAATATATATATATATATTAATTATATATATATATATATATATATATATATATAATATATATATATATATATATATTATATAATATATAATTATTCCTGATTCTTTATGCCAAATGTCATGTTTAACATAGGAAAATATCTTTTAGAATTATTCTATTTGTTTATCTTTGGCAGTAAAATTAACTCAAATTCATTCTTAATGCCAAATTCAACCTAAAACGCCCTTTATATATATATATATAATATATTATATATATATATATATATATATTATATTATATAATATACTATATATATCATATATATATTATATATATATATATATATATATATATAATATATATATATATATATATATATATATATATATATTAGGGGATGTACGATATGTTATCCGGTTACGGTATCCCGGTATCGGTAGTATCAGGGCCTTTTGATTGGTATCGGTATCGGTATCGGTATCGGTTAAATGCCGATACTTAGCGATACTTCTTAGTTTTTGTGTTAAAATATGAGAAAAGCCTTTAGATTCAATATAAATCTAGTTCGAATATAGATAGCTAGTAGTAGTACCAAGTTCTTTTTTTCCTCGATTTCCTTTTTACTTAGATTTTAGCGTTTCTCCAACTTGTTCTTTTAGAGTAAAATTTACCTATTTGGACAGCCATTATTTTAATTTATACACAGATTTATGTACTTTTTTAGTTGATCAATAGTATTTTTTTTTTTACCGCAATTTCGTGAGAGCGTGTGAGTACGTGAGGTGTTTTTAAACTTCTGGATTATTCATATTTTGGATATTTTCTGTAAATAGGGTTTTATCGTTTTAAAAATTTAGGTTTAGCGTACGAATAATTTTCCTCATTTCTCCTTTGTTTTTGTCTTTTTGTTTCTGTCTTTTTTTTTTTTTTTTTTTTTTTTTTTTTTGTGATTGCGGTGGCGTGTGTATGTGCGTGTTGCGTGTGCTTGTATTATAGCAGAATTTGACAGAGTGTGGCTTTTCTTTTTGACTTACCAACATCAATGCTTGCCCTCTAACTCATGGCATCCATGAATCACTACCTCTCTAACTCTAAACCTAAATTTATGCTCTTGTCTTGAGACCCAGATGGCTAAGAATTCTTCCTTCAACTCGTTAAATATATCCAACTATACTTATTTTTTATAATTTCGTTTGAAGCGTGGAGTATGTGCCTATGTAAATATTAACATTCCTATTTACACGTCTCGAGAATCTCAATCTACTAACTTCGATGTTCTGTGGCTCAAAATCTTTCTTTCTTCTATTACAATATTCTTATGCTTCTGCTACTGTTCTCCTTAACAGAACAGGATTTTCATGCCTTTTTTACTTACTTTCACGAGATGTTATATTCTTCTCATCCAATACTGAGGTCCTCTATGTAGGGGAATTTCAATGTACACAAAACCTGAATTGTTGGGTTCCTCTCTTACTGATTTAGTTGGGAGGAAGCCGAATCTTTCAGTATTCTCAACGATCTGGAGCAACTGATTAAATAACCCACACACATTCCGGATCGTTCCAACCAATTCTTGAACACACACTTGACCTATGTTTCACACTAGTCCTTCTCTCTATAAATACACCACTTCGCTCCTATCGGTAATCTGACCACAACACTTTTATATCAACTTAATTTATACTTTCTCTCCAACATCTCCAACCTGCCCTATGCGGTTTTTCTGGCACTTTGATCTGGCCGATTGGGGCATTTGCGTTGCTTCGTACGCTAACTATTATAATTGAAGTGACTGCTTTGAATCTTAAGACGCTTCAGATTCTGGCCGATAAGTGGGAACTGGTAATTGTTTAAATTGGGATGAGCAGGTTCATCCTTCTTCGACTAAATCTTTTTCTCCTAAAAATCCATGGTTCGATCGTGTTGTTCCCTGGCCATTCAGGCTAGAGACATTGCTTATCGGGGGGGTGGAAAAATTCTCCTTCTTCTATCACTCTTGCCAATTTTCACCTTCAGCTAGAAATCGTTGCAGGGATACTCTTCGACGGGCAAAGCTGGAACTTTCATTAACGAAAATGCGTTAACCTCCTTGAGTTCTCCCTACTGCCAAATCTCTCTGGCCTCTTGCCAAAAAACATCTCTTAACAACTTCTGTAAATCATTCTTTCTCCTCTTATTCGCTCTGATGATTTCTGTGTTTAATATTCCAAACTGAAAGAGGCCATCATCTCTTTGCGCCTTCCTATTTTTCCTCTAATCAGCCCTGGACGATTCTGCGATTCCTCTTCCTCCTCCTTCTCTCTCAGGTTGTCCTTGCCTTTACCTGTAATTACATTTGATCGAGTGCATGAACTCCTGAAATCTATAAACGTTAGGAGGCGGGTGGGCCGGATGGCATTCCTCTCCGAGTTTTGAGGCAGTGTGCTTCCTTGCTGACCCCACCCCTCGTTCAACTATATTCTCTAGCGCGCATACCAGCACTTTTCCTCAGTGTTGGGAGGAGCGCATATGTCCAACCTATTCGAAAAAAGGAAGCCGCTCTGATCCTTCTAACTATCCGCCCTATAGCTCTCACTCTGTATTCTATCTTAAGATCTTTGAAACCCTTCTCAACCTCTCATTCTTAGATCATCTGGGAATCTCTTTCCCTTCTTTCTGATTACCAGTACGGCTTTCGGTGCTCGAGAACTACTGGCGATATAATTTCTATTTAACAGTATTTATGGTTTCCGCCCTTAGGAACTACGGAAAGACTTGTGATGGTGGCGCTTGACATATCCAAAGCATTTGACGGGTATGGCACGCGTCCCTGCTCTCCAAGCTTCCCCTCCTCTTGGGTTTCCTTCTTCTCTTTGCTTACTTATGTCTAGCTTTCTTTCAAATCGCTAATGTTGGCTGTTGTTGATTGGGGCCACTTCTTCTTTTTCTGTCAATAGTGGTGTTCCTCAGGGTTCTGTTTTATCTCCTACTTTTTATTCCTACTTTTCAGTAATGATCTTCTCACCTGCACATCTAACTCTATCCACTCATATGTCGATGACTTGACCCTTCTTTCTTCAACTCATATCAATTCTGCTCCTATTTTACTTCTAGAATTGCCTCTCGCTTAATCTTTCAGATTTCTTATTCTCGCTGATCTGGATAGAATTTTCAGGGTTGGGTCGTCTCAAGCTGAATTTAATTCTTTAAAAACCAACTTCTACAAATCTCTCTCTCTCTCTCTAAGACACTAACTTTTCTATCTCTTTTGCGACGGTTCTCTCGTCTCTCCGTTGACAATTAAAACATCCTTGGGCCTTAACATAAACAAAAAAATTGTTTTGAAAAACCTCAAATCACAGTGGTTGCTAGGGCGGCTTCACAAAGAAACGGAGCTCTGTTTAGAGTGCTAGACTTTTTTTCCTCTCTCAGTTACCCCCCTATACAAGGGTCTCATCCGCCCTTGTATGAGTACTGCTCTCATATCTGTGAGGGGCGGGGCTCTGGTTTCATCCGGCTTTTGGATAGGGTCGAGTCAAAGGCCAAAAGACTTATAAACTGTCCTGTACTTTTAGTTCACTTGACCCTCTATCTTTGCGCGCGATGTTGGTGCTTATCCCATTTCTATAGGTACTGTAGAGGCAAGTGCCGAGGGAACTTTCCACTTGCGTACCACCACCTTTACGGACGCCCTCGTAGCACAAGGGGTGCTTGTGTCGTCACATGAGTTTTGTGTTGATGTTAGTAACTCCAAACTGGTTCGCTGCGGCTTGCTGCTTTCTTTCCTGCCACCTCTCTGTCTTGTGGAATTCTCTTCCATCATCTGCGTTTCCTATTCAATTAATTTCCCTCACTGTTAAAGCCTGTAACGTCTTTGCTCATTCTACTTAATTTGCGTTAGATGGATTGAGCTCCACTCCTTGGAATAGGCTTTCTGCCGTGAGCGGTTGGTGACAACTGTTAAAAAAATAAATAATAAAAGGTTTCTAATTAAGGAATTCCTTTAGCTAGCTGAAACCCCACAGAATTGGCACCTCCGACGGTGAACCATTTCTAGAATGCATTAAAATAGCATAACGAGGAGCTTGCTCGCTTGCAAAAAAAAAAAAAAAAAAAAAAAAAAAAAAAGAGACAGAGAAGTGGAAGCCGCCTTATCAGCAACCCCTGGCAACAGCACTGATAGTGACGATGGTGGCTTTTCAAGCAAATAAACTACTGAAGATGAGGGTTTTGGATATGTTAGACTTTGATAAGTTCATGGCCGAAATTGCATTGACATCTCAATCACCTTCAAAGGAATCACACCAGGGAACCTCATCGTAAAAACTAAAGAGACAGTCATCAAGGAGCAAAGATAATTCAAATTTGCAGTCTGTGAAAGAGGAGATGAGGCTCTACGAAACATGGAGATGCTGCCTACAGAAGAATCCTTTCATGTGGTGGCATGAAAAAGGGCCAAGGTTTTCATTATTATCAGGGCTTGCAGGCAAATAATTCAGCACCTCCT
>JABUQX010003714.1:20000-30000 GCA_015478945.1 Trachelipus rathkii | reverse complement strand
TGATTGGCGACTGACTATCTCAAAGCGAGTACCAGAACGTACTCGCCTTTGAAAATCTGCTCAAAACATGTTTTAAACTTGTCTGGTAGTGAATCAAATCGTGATTGTTATAAATTTTGTGGCTTACATTTCACAATGCAGGACTTTACACTGTCCCGCATTGGGTAAAGATTTTTCCGGGACAAAAGATCTAAAAATAGTGAAATGCAGGACAGTCCCGCAAAATACGGGACGTCTGGCCAGCCTATGTTTTCTTTAAGTCATCTCTGTTCTGGAGAATTCTCTTCCATATTCTGTGTTTTCTGCTGAATTTAATATCCCCCACTTTAAAGCTTGCGTCTGTGCTAAAAAGAGAAATTTGCATTAGGAGGAAATTATATATATATATATATATATATGTATAATAACTATATAATATATATATAATAATAATAATATATATATATATATACCCTGCTCTCTTTCTATATATATATATACTGCTCTCATATATTATATTGCTATTCTTTAACTGCTCTTATATATATATATATATAACCATATATATAGTATTAACACTTCTATTTATTATTATTACGTTGCATCACCCCCTTCTCGAATAAGGATCTGACCATGAACGGTGGTGATAACTGCTGCAAAAAAAAAAAAAAGAAAAAAAAAAAATGTATCAACTTTTACATATGAGGAGACTAGAAATTCAAATCCATACCCAAATTTATATTAGACTATCATATGTTGTGATTGAAGATCTTAATCAGATGTTTGATATTTCATTCACAAGTAAGAGTGTTTCTTTCCTGTCACGTGAGTGGAAAAAAAATTGGTTATCCAAACGAAATTATTAGTAGCATTATTATTATTATGTGTGTATTATTATTAATACGTATTATTATTATTGTGTGTTGTTATTATTATTATTATTATTATTTGTATTTAGTAGTAATCAGATTTTATGTATATGTTAATTATTTTTAATAATTATTGCCCTTTATTGCGGGTGGCAAAACATCCTTTGACTTTTCCTCCTCCTTAGCTACCTCGACTTACATACAACTGGCTGGTAAGCAGCGCTTCGAATACACAAAAGAGGTTCGTTTAATATATATATATATATATATATATATATATGTATATATATATATATCTTTCTCTTATATATATATATATATATATATCTTCACTTGCTGTTGATATATATAACGTATATATATATATAACTTAATATATATACTTATATACTTCTTGCTATATATAATATATATATATATATATATATATGCTGCTGTGCTATGCTATATATATGTGTGTGTGTGTGTATAGGTGTGTGTGTGTGCGTGTGCGTGTGCGGGAGCGTGTGATGCACACGTGCATATTTTAACATACAAGCACAGGACTTAACTTAGAGGGTCAGGTGACCTTCGTTCTTAGTTGTTTGCGTTAGTTTTTCGGGTATGTATTTATGTATGTATGTATATTCAAACACAAATTTCTATGTAACCTATTTAGCTTTGTTATGCGTACGTCTATATATAATTATTATTAGTATTGTTTTTTTTTTGTATATTTAGAATTATATATATATAGCTATATATATACCAGTATAATATATATATATAACCTTTATGTATATGTAACATAATAACCAATAACCATAACTAACCAATAATATACTAATATATATATATCAATAACATATACTACTATTTGCTATATGTATATAGCAATAATAATATGTAATATATATATATATACTGCCCACTGCTGCTGTATATATATATGCTGCTGCTATAGAGGGTTGTGAAAAAGTTTTTATTGTTTTGCCAAAAAACAGTTTTTAAAACAAAATGTTTTTGTTTTTAAAAAATACCTCTTTATGTATATTAAGATGTTTTAAATTATACAGTATTACCAATACCCCTTCTAGGCCAAAATATTGACTATTAATACGGATTTTATATATACAGTTGTGTATATATATATATGGTGCTGCTGTATATATATATATATATATACTGCTACCTATATATGCTCTATATATATATATATATATATATATGCTTATATATAACTATATATATATATATATTACTGCTATATATAATATATATATATATATATGATCAAAAAAAAGGATGGTATAACAGGTGGTTTATAGGGTGTCAGGAGAAAATGAGAGTGGTGGCAGGAAGGTGATGGATTTCTGTGAGGAGAGAGGTGTGTGTAAGTAATACTTTCTTTAAACACAAGAGTATCCATAGGTATACTAAAGTTGGTGTAGGTGGAGATGGTATCGAAGTGAAAAAGTATGTAGGTGATTTTGTGTTGGTGAAGAAGGAGATGTTAGAAGTGTATGTTGGATGTTAAATCACTGAAGGTTTTGAAATGGGATTATCGGATCAGATTATGTTGTTCTATGTAAATTAAGTTAGGTGGGGGACTTGGATGGAGAGGGGGAAGGTGATACGGAAGGAAAGGGAGGTAAAATTAAGAGTGAAGTTTAAGTGTTACAAGGTGGCAAGGATTAAGGTATGTGGGGCAGCTCTATAAGTCAAATCAGTTGAATGAACAAGCTTCAAAACTAAATAAATCTAGGCTTAATTAATTTGCCAGTGCCCAAAAGAAGTATGTGAATATTTAAAGTAGGGAGTGAATTGCCAGACAGTGAATTAGTTAGGAACAGAGAATTACAGCGATTAGATGTGGTTGATTGTACTAAAAGAAGCAAATGATGAAGTTTCAAAAGAAGATGTGTATATAAGGAGGAAAAAAATGCTAAAAGATGCGTATAAGAAAAGAAGAGGTAAATGGAGAGCAGTTTGGAAGGAGGATGAATAAGGGAATACAAGGGAATAGGAAAGCTCTTCTGGAAGGAGGCGCGAAAGGTTAATGAAAATAAGAGGAACATACTCAGAATAATGAATAAGGGATGGTACTTTCGTATAATGGATGTGAGAGGGAGTGTGGAAAGAACACTTCCCGAAAGTCTGTATAATATTGGCAGTAATGAAAGAGGTGATAGTGACTGTGTGTGTGGGTTTGATGGTGCAAGAAGGGACAGGTATTTTGAGGATGAGGTTATTACCAAAGAAGGAAATGGGTAGAGTGAGATGGTTGAAATGGTAAAATCTGCAGGTATAGTAAATTACTGGTGAAATGATCAGGAGCAGGCAAGTTTCTGATTGATTGGATCTTGAAGTTGTGTAATAAAAGCGTTTATGGGGGTAGTTCAGAGTTGAAGGCAGTAATGGTGCCCACTTATATGGGGTAAAGGAGATAAAGTATGGAGTATAAGAGGGTAGTTTTATTGAGTGTTATAGGGAAAAAATATGTTGGTATTTGTCGAAAGGAGTGCGCCAGTGACTGAAGGACTGATTGGTGAGAAACAAGGTGCGTCTAGGAGTAGTAGAGGATGTGTAGTGGATTGAATCTTTACATTGAAGCAAAAATGATAGAAAATGAGGGAGAAAGAAGAATAAATTGTATTTAGAGAAGCTTGGATTTGCAGCAGGGGTATTGATATTAGGGTTAATAGGGAAGCTCTATGGCAGGTGTTTTTTTTTTTCCTGGTCACCACCTAGTGATATAGAGTGTTGGTGGTAGGCTTCTGAATGGAATCAAAAGAATTTATGACGTTTAGTGAGGCGTGTGTAAAGAATAAATAGTGTCCAAAAAGTGGTGGTTTGTGTGTGTAGGAGTGTTGGAGGCAGGGGTTGTGTTATGTCTCCCTTGTTTATTCAGTTTGTATATGGATGGTGTTATGAGAGAAAGAAAAGAAAAGAGAGAAGAAGGTGGGCGTGACAGAAATGGTGTTAGAAGAAAGGAGATGAGTGGAGGGTGCCTTCCCTTATCATATGAGGATGATTTGGTTTTTGTGTGGTGAATTTGAAGAGTTTGAGAAGGGGTGGTAGAGAGATTTGCAGGGTGTGTAAGGAGGGGTTTGAAAGTACTGTAAATAAGAGTAAAGTTATGGTTTGTGAGTGAGGACAGTCCTCAGTGAGGTTATGTTGGTTAGATGAAGAGCAGCTGGAACAAGTGTCTGAGGTTTAAATGTTTAGGTATATGTTAGTTGCCAAGGAGTGGCTGGTTTTCTAGTAAATTTGTTGGTGTGAATGTATAGGGACTAAGTCTTTGGAGGTCTTACATGACGCTATGTTGTTACCTGTGTTATTGTATAGTAGTGAGACTATGGTCTGGAGCATAAAAAGTATAGATCTAAAGTTCGAAATGTGTTCAGATGGACAATCTTTAGGAGCATGCCAGGTGTGAGAAAATTGATAAAAATGAGGAGCCAGAACATATTACCAGAGAGAAGTTATTGTGGTGTGAAAATGGTTAAACGAGAGAATAATAAATGAGAATATATTTGAGATGGTTTGAAGTGCACGTGGAAAGGATGATTGTGGAGTCGGTTTTAAGCGGATGTATAGTGGCCAGTGTGTTGGAAACCGACCGGCATGGAAACCGAAGAAAAGTGGATTGGGTCAGTAAACGTGTCTGAAAGACAGAAATGTGAGTTTGGCAGAGAGAGACGAGAATAAGGTGCATAATAGGAGAGAATGGCGGGGTTTTGTGAGAGGCTATGGATATTTGGCCCACCTGGGCCAAGGGGATGAACACTGGCGATTTACCATAGTGAGGGAGTCCAATCGCAGTCCCGTGAAGCTATGGGGTGGATTTTCTGACTGTGAAGCGGTCATACTAAGTAATAGTACAGGGGGGAGGGGTAAGGGCTGGACTCTTTCACATTTTGTCATATTCTTCTACTGCTTTTCTTTCCACGATGCTTCTTACCCTTTATTACCAGTCTTGGGGAGAAAAGGGTAGATGAAAATTTATATATATATATATATATATATATATATGCTCTTTTATATATATGTATAATAGTAACTTATTATATATATATATAACATATATATATATATACTGCTCTTAACTTAATACAATATAATTAACATATATAATATAATAATAATAATAATAATAATAAATAATAATAATAATAATAATAATAATAATAATAATAATAATCCAGATGATATATGAAATGTAATAATTATATGCTCTAGAGTATAAATAAAAACTTTACTAAAGTAATAAAATCTACTTTATATATTGCATTACCTCTTTCAACATATTGTATTTACTGTATTTTAATGCTAAATGCCCTAAAAAGACTTGATATATATGAGAAAAAGAAAGTAATTTTAAAAGAAAACAAAAAAAAAACAAAATTTTGGTAACAGAGGATCTTTTTTTTTTGATCCCCAGCCTAATAACCTTATGTAATATATAATAATATATATATATATATATATATATAATAACCAATAACCAATAATATATATATATAATAACATATATAAATACTATATATATATATATATATATATACATAAAAATATATACATATATATAATAACAATATATATACCATTATCAACAATAACTTAATAATATGTAATAACCAATATGCTCTTCTTTGCTGCTACTGTATATCAACCAACTTATGTATCAATGTGGCAACGTAATATATAATAGCAATATATATATATATATAGCAACAATATATACTTAACAAATAACAACATATATATATGCTATCTGCTATAATAACTGTATATATATATATGCTGCTGAGATGCGAAATCGCATTCTTTCTTCCCTTTCTAAAAGTAGAAACATGATGCCAAAAAGAATAGCGATTAGCGAAAGTTGTGCATGATTTTTCCAAGCCCCTTTTCTGATTTCCTGGTGAAGGGCGCTGAGGCGCGCTACTGTACACGTAAATTCGTATTAAGGGATTTTATAATCTCTTAACTATAAATTTATTGACTTAAATCAGGTGGTACCTTAATGTCTAAATCTAATTTATCTTTCAATTTTTGTAATACGAAAAATTGATTTGTTCATTCAATTTTAATTCGATTTCAGTTTTATTTGATTTACATATTATTGCTTTATTTGAATTAGTGATTGGGATCAATTTTTTTAATAAGTACTTGTATAATATCTATTATTTAGTATAAAACGTTAATAGCATTTTACGTCGGATCTTACTTATTAGCTCTCTCTCTCTCTCTCTCTCTCTCTCTCTCTCTCTCTCTCTCTCTCTCTCTCTCTCTCTCTCTCTCTCTCTCTCTCTCTCTCTCTCTCTCTCTCTCTCTCTCTCTCTCTCTCTCTCTTTATATATATATGTATAATATATATATATATATATATATATATATATATATCATATATATATCATTTAAATATATTTATATATATATATATATTGCTCTCTTATATTATAGTCTTTGCTTATTTAGTTACACTTCAACTTTTATTATATTAAATATTTCGTTACTCTTCATTATATATTAATTGCGTTTTTATCTTTAATTCAAAGATAAAAGATTCGATTCCTTCCTTTATCTCAGTCTGAATTTAATTGGTAAAATGCCAATCGTTCTTAAAAGGTCAACAAAACATATTTACGAGTTTGAGAGTTCGAACAGAGCTTTTAAAAAGTCTTTGATATGGTTCGCTAGTTTTGAGGCAAAAAAAAAACATAAAAATATATAGAATAATTTCTCTTCGAGCGAATTATTATTATTATTATTATTATTATTAATTATTATTATTATTATTATTATTATTATTATTATTATTGTTATTATTATTATTATTATTCAGAGACATAATATTGATATGGTGTCATTTTTCAATTAGCGTTATGATATTAAGTAATATTATTTTTTTCTTTTTTTTTTTACCGTAGTAGCGGAAGCGTAATAACCCCCTCCCCCCCCCCAGCCCTCATTTCAAAGGTATTTCCCCACCTCTAAATAGCGTTCAATTAAGATACATAAATGACTTTTCTTTTTCTTCTTCCTTTCATGGAAATTGTTTCAAAGACGAGCTCAAATATTGTGACCTTGAGGAATGATGGGAACTTTATTTGGGAAAAAGTTTCATTTTGGTAAATGCTCAACACACACACACACACACACACACACACACACACACACACACACACACTAACACTAACACTAACACTAACACTAACACTAACATATATATATATATATATATATATACAGTATATATATATATATATATATATATAATATATATATATATATATATATATATATATATATTTCTATATATACTATATATATATACTATATATATATATATATATATATATATATATATATATATATATATATATATATATATATAAGAAGCTTTTTAACAACCAGAAATCCACGTTATATTTCTAGTCACGAGTAGAATTGCTTTGTTGTTGGTGTTGTTGTTGTTGTAAGAATTCTTGTTTTTCAGTATTGAAGACTTTTATTTTTATTTTTACGCTCTTTTTCACGTTGGGGTGAATAAAATTACAGCTGTGGAGAATATCGAAAACCATGGACGAAGTACCCTGAAGGTCATTTTGTGTGACACGGAGCTTTAATACCAAGTCTTTTAAACGAACAGCTGACGACAGACACATTAAAAAGGGACGTGAAGGTTTTTATTTATTCTCAAAGTGATAAACAAATATATAAAAAGGATTTAAAATCGATTAATCGTTACAATAAATATTTCCATTCTTTATAAAATTTCCATAATGTTAATCAAGACACTGTTACAATTCAATATAACCAATATATATATATATATATATATATATATATATATATATATACTATATATATATATATATGTAACTTATATGTAACATACATATATAGTATATATATATATGTATATGTATGTAACAACTGTAGCTATACTTATATGCTAACAGCAACAATATATATCACATGACCCCAAGTGGGATTGAACCCACTTACCCTTTAAGATGGTAGAGCCAAGAGTGTTGCCTCTTGACCACTCTTGGTTTGCCATCTTAAGGGTAAAGGTTCAATCGCCTTGTGATTTTTATAAATAATTGTGCGTTTTATGCATAGAAAACCCGTTTGTATATATATATATATATATATAGCAACTTTAATATGTATATATATATATATATATATATATAACTTATATACTTAACTTAGCAATAACCACCTTACCGGCTTATATATGTAACATGTATATATATATGTATGCAGGCATATATAATTGTAGAACCTTAACCGCTATAATAACCAATATATATATAATATATGTAACCTTAACCAACTAATATATACACGGTATATATATATAACAATATATATATGCTACTGCTATATATATAACTGCCACTACAACTCATAATAGCCAACCAGCCTTAATAACTTATGTATATATAATAACATATATATATATATATATAACCTGCTCATTCACTGCAAATTCATCTCCGTCTTATGGATCCATTAAAGGGACCAAGTGTGTGTTTATTCGCTATATATTGTTGTATGTTAGGTCACTTTTTATGAGAGGAGAAGATTCAGTAGGAATAAACGGGATCAAATAATTTTTACATTGGAAGATCGTTATTTGTAATACAATCGTTACTTATTTAAGCATCATACGTTTGGCAATTACCGGAAGAGGAAATTAAAGACTAGTGATATTTTCTGAAATACAAAAATCTTAATTAGAAATGCTTTACCCTAAAGGTTAGGTCTAGGTTTACATAAATGCAGATCCATCTAGGTTAGGCATAGGTTTACAACGTCGATCCATATAGGTTAGGTTTTGACGGTACCCTCTAGTTCAGCATGAGTGTGTTAGTATACTGAGTTATTGTTGCTTCATATCATGGAATTTTATCAAACATTATTTTTACCCTACCTTAAGTTGCTTTTTGTGTTTGGCTGGTAAAACACATTTCTTTCTCGTGTGCAAACTCCCTACGTTCTTACTTACTTTATTATTTATTACAATTTTTCAAAAATTTCGATATGTCCCTGTTTTAATTTTATTGTTGGTATCATATAGCAACGAATCAATATATGAAGAAAAAATACAAAATACAAAATTAAAAACTGATCCATATAACTCATAAGGTCATATATAACCTTAGCAATAACTTATGTATATATATATAGCTGTAATATATGCAACCTTAGCAGCAGCCCTTAACCATAGCAACCAACACTATACGCTCTTTCTTCTAGCTGCTGCTATAACAATATATATATATATATATATATATATATATATAACAATAACTATATATATATATACAACTATATCTCTTTGCTATATATATATATAATGTCCCAAAATAAGTATACCCGATGTCGTATTTAGTGTATTGGACTTGGCTACTGAATTTACAAGAAATTGCGATCGCGAGACTTGCAGCCAGTTCCAACGTTTCTTCCACTGTTCCTAATCAGTACTGGAAGTCATTTTCTTGAAGTGTGTTTAGTTCACGTGTTACGGTATTTTTATGTTTTCCATCGTCCCAAAATGATGACCCTTCAGATTCATTTTCAACCCAGGAGGAGGTAGGAATTCACGAGAGCCCCAGATCTGGGCTGTATGGGTAGGATGTGAAGTACGGAATGTTTTTCTTCGCCAATTCTATAGTGAGGAAGGCGTAATGTGAGATGACGCGTTATCGTGGTTTAGCACCCAATCGTCTGCAATGTCTGTTCTGATTCGCTGAACTCGTTTTCGAAGAAGTCGTTTCAAGACATCTTTTTGTAAAGACGTGATTAACTGTCTGTTCTGAAGATACAAATTCCTTATGCACGATACCACGGCTGTCGAAAAAACAATAATCAGTGTTTCGCATGGACTTGCCATACGGTACTTTCTTCGGACAGCGGGAATTTTCTGCCATGTTCACCACTTGCCGTTTGGTTTCGGGATCGTACTCAAAGCATGATTCATTACCTGTTATCTTTAAAAAAATTGTGCTCCATTTCGGGTCTTTCAAGTAAATCTTGACAAATTTTTGACCCTTGTTCGCTTTCTGCTCACAGACAAGTCTTTCGGCACTAATTTTGCACAAAATTTTTCGTGTGTGCAAATGGTTCGTTAAATTATGAACATTTTTATCCAA
>JABUQX010003714.1:0-5000 GCA_015478945.1 Trachelipus rathkii | reverse complement strand
GATGCCCACTTTCCGAAACGCGTGGAATTTTTTTTTTTCTCACTTCGTTATTATCTTCTTTCTTCTTTCTTTTTTCTTTTTAACATCTTTTTCAACTATATATCTTTTTTTATTTTCTGTTCCTAAAGTTTCCGGCATGTCGGACTTTGAACTGGTTCCAGGATGTGGAGTTTCCCCAAAACTCTCTCGTTTGAATTTGATAGCCTCGCATGTCTCTGCCCACCCCGAAATATATATATTTATATTATATATTATCGTTTACTGGAAACACTCGGAGGAGGATGTCTCTACGCCACAGGTAAAACCGAGTACCTTCCTCCTGTTGTGTAAAATGTACCTTACTTTACTATAGTTAGCTATATAACTATATATATATCTTATATACCAATTATACGATATAATTACGACACACTTCAACTCTGCCTCTCACTTCTTATAGACACTCCACATAATAAAATACTACATTTATCCTATACCTAATAATATATATAAATAAATAATACAACCAAATACATAATACACTAATTAGTAATAAAATTAATTCGTGAAAACGGATAAAAGATCAACTAAAAGACTAAATAATTGAATGTAAATACCAGACTATTATGACATAATGCATAATAAGTAAATATAAATATTAATAACATATAAAACGAGGAAACTGACGACAGAAAAGTCGTTAAGTTCTCTTTCGTTTTTCTGAGACTACAATCAAATCATAGTGATTGGGGTAGTGCAGTTCGAGACCTTGAATAAGCTAACATAGATTTTGTTCTAAAAACATACAATAAATATATAGCTCAAAAAACAATTACCTTATAACTCATATACCTATAAATATTCATAAGTTCTCAATGTAAGATATAATAATCTAATAATAATAAAATATTATTTAGATTACTATAATTGCAATTCTGAATGCTACATTCGATATAATCCAACAATAAATCCTAGAAGAAGAATCCTATCCATACTATATAAGAGAAATATCGAATAAAAATATAATAATAACTAGTAATAAGATTAATTTACATATATATAGATAATAATTATATATATTAAAATAATATATAATTCTTATAACAGGTGTACTCAGGATAATATTTTATATAATATTACAATATTAGAATAATAAGTAAAATAAAAATGAATTTAATATTAAATGAACTCTATGAATAATTAATATATAATTATATTGATGATAAATATATAAATAATAAATAATAGTGATGATATATAATAAGTTAGATTAATTTTATATTTAATAAAAATTAAACTCAATGTTATTATAGGTTACTGCTCAAAATTAAATTATATTTTCTATGTGACTCCACAATTTTATATTAATAAATTTGCTCTCGATATTCTGTCTTATAACTCACGTCCGTAATTCAATTGTTCTTCAAAATCTTCGTGAAAACTTTTAGAATATTATTATTATTCATCTCTTAATAGACGTTTGTACATAATATAGAAGCAATATTACAATCTAAGCTTGTTTTGTAATCTCAGCTGATGTTGTTACATCCATTTCAAGTCAAAAATTAGACACAAAAGCTTCTCGCTTCATAGCAGCTTCGGTGATTATATTTCCCTCAGAGACAAGTTTGTTGGATTCTTCGAACTGTTTGCATTTCTTCGTAAAGTATCTCCTGTCCTAACATCCCAATTGACATCTATACTGCAAATTATGAAGGATAAAACTTCAGTTGGCAAGCTAAAGCTCGACTTACCCTCAATCACCTCAATTAATACTATATTAATAAACAATTCGACTATTACATATAACAAGTACAACATAGATACCTATATATTTACTCTCAAGTAGACTACGCGTGCATCTCTCACGAGAGGTCATGCTCTATTTCGGTTTACCATCTAATATACCCTCACACCGCGCACTTCCCCTAATAGCCCCACATATAAACATATATATATACCTACTAAATACTCTTTATTATTACACTATACTATAATACTATATATATATTAATATATATTTATTATATCAGTATATATTATCAGATTATATATACTATAAATATTAATCAATAATATATAATACTGTCTTAATTTATTATACTATAAAAGCCTCATATTAATATTCAGGCGCGTACACTCAGTGGTGATTGCGTAGTGATACATAATATATTAATATAATATATATATATATATAATATATATTAATATATATTATATATTAATTAATATATAATATATATATATATATATATATATGATTATATCTATTAATACATTTTTATAATTAATATTAACGTATTTATATATTATGTTAATATGTTAATATATTATATATTATATAATTAATTAATTATATATTATATATATAATACTCAGGCGCGTATGCCTTAGGAGTATATGCTCGTGTTTCTCCCTAGCATACATAATCTGAAATGAAGAATATTAATTTTAAATAACGAGCAGTTAGCGGCCTACCCTTCACCCATTGTGTAGTACTTTATAACTAATCGTTACTAGGTCTGTCACGTCTAGTTAAATTTATTTAAATATTAGCACTATTTTATCTTTTTTTTTTTTTTTTTAGTTGAATCTTTTTGAAATTTGAATTCAAGATTTAATTACATTTTCTCGATGTTCTCTCGTACAATACAATGCAAACCTAAGAAAAAAAATGATAACTATTACTCATGATTCTCCTCCGTGCTTATTTACTGACACTCCTACACATGTCTTGTTTTTGTTCGTTCGATGATGTCCTTGCATTCGGTAAGCATAAGTTACTGAACAATCTAAAATTAAATTTTACATCGTGACAGCTGTTACGACAGTAAACACCGTATAATTAACCTATTGAAACGCAACGCCAACCTGATATATATATATATATATATATATATAATATATTATATATAATATATATGATATATTACTATATATTATTAATTATTATATATATAGTATATGATAATATATATATATATATATATATATTTAATATATATAAATATATTATATATTATTATATGATATATAGATATATATATATATTATATGATATATATATATATAATATTAATAATATTAATAATATATATATATAAATTATAAAGTGTAGTTACGTATGAAATAAGTAATGAGATATAAATATAATGTTGCTGGAAGCCGTCTACAATATAGTTCACATTTTGTACAAATATAATTAGTATCTATACTATATAGATGAATATAATATATTAATAATATATTTGTCATTTCGAGTGTAAAATAATAATAATTTTTATGAATATGTTTGAAATGAAGATAAAGAAATCACTGTGGAAAATTATATAACTCATTGTGAATAATACCCTTGTTAAATGTTATAATAAGTCGACATAAAAATTTTCAATATTTATTAATAAAATAATTGTTATAAAAAATCAGTTATTTTATAAATACAATTACATGTTAATTTCTTTGTGATAGCCTTTAAAGGTGTATTTGAAAATAAATTTTAATTTTATCATCCCTCCACTCACATGATAAGCGTATATATAAATTCAATGCTTCAGAAGAAATGTATATACTGCACTCAAAATTCTACTGAGATACTTTTCCATAGAATTTAACAATTATCTTCTAAAGAATATAGATTTTTCTTACCACAACATATAACTTTGTCTGTGTGAGGGAAGAAATTCTATAATATCACGACTAGCTTGCTTGAAGCGGTAGAAGTCATTTTGTGTCGATGAAATTTGCATTCTTCAGAAACTTTTATGTGATATGTTGATAAATCTACCCCTGCAAGGTGTAGTGTATTATCTTAAATGATCTCTAACGTTATGTATAAAATAGCTGTCTATTATATTATTCCATCATGTTACCAATCATCATCTATTATATAAGTGAGTACTTAGATATTTTTCTATAAAGTTATTTCACTGTAAGATTTTATGCAAGATACATAATTTCTGGTATGGACGTTGTATTATCTCGATTCTAGACATTATGGCATATTGATATACAATTTTGTCCAGAATTCACTAGGGACAAAAAAATAATATGGGAATTAATTACTCAAGCAAAAGCTGTATTTTTAGCAGTGTGCACGTGGTTTTTATTTATCTCAATATAGCAATTATTATTTATAAATTCTAATATTATATTATTAATAATTACTATAAATATATAGTTAATTGTAATTTCACTTTCTTCATATTTATTTCAATTCTATTCTTATTTTTTATTTGTTATTTGCTCTTTATTATTTCTTTACATTAATAATAATAATAATACTATAGTATTATTATTATGTATATGTAATTATTTTAGTTTTGATATTATTACTAAACATACGCTCCTATTGCAGCTCTAGATCAGTGCATTATTTTTATGTCATTTTATATGTAACTATCAAGAGCGTCAATTTATAATTTTTTAGATAAAATAATAATAAAATTATAATATATATAAAATTACTATATATATGTTAAAGTTCTTAAGAACGTTTATCAATATTTCAAATTTTTAATTTATTTTTTTATTTTATATAACTTAATTTTTTTTTCTAGGTTTATTACTTCATATTTAAAATTTATTGCTTAGTTTTATTTTTAATATATATCATAAAATTTGTAACCGAAGGTCTATATTTAAATAAGGTGCATAATTAATTATGATTATTATTTAATTTATTATTTAATGTTATAGTATTATTATTATAATCATTATTAATTATTATTTAATATAATTATTTAATTTTATCATATTATTATTTAATTATTATGTGTGTATATTATGATTATTATTATGTATTGTTATTTTTAATTGTTTCTATTATTATTATTATTATTTTATTAATTTAATGTAATTATTATTTATTATAGATATATTTATTTAATTATTATATTATTATTAATATTATATTATTTTTATTAATTATTATCTTATTTATTATATATATATTTATATTAATTAATTATTATTTAATTAATTATTTAATATATTTATTATAATCTCATCCATTATTATTTTTT
>JABUQX010003713.1:35000-37321 GCA_015478945.1 Trachelipus rathkii | reverse complement strand
ATATATATATAATTATAAATATAAATATATATATAATAAGAATTAAAAAACGTACACAACACAAACATTTTTTTAAGAAAGACCCTATATATTTTTATTTACAACAACATGTTAAGACACACAGCCACTCAAAATCTAGCTTCAAAGAATATGTCCGGCTTTACATAATATTATTAGTCTGGTGGTTCAAACTAATTAATTTAATTAAGTTAAGTAATTTAAATTAATAGTATTAATTGGATAGGGGAAAAACAAAGTCTAAAGTTATATTATACATTCCAAACGGAATTTTTCCAAATTAGATTTATTTTCATGTTTTATCTAAATTAAAAATTGAAAAAAAGAATTATGACAATAAATTTTAATAATTTCTATAATAATAATATTTACACACTTTAACAATATAGTACTTATATTAGAAACGTATGCTATCATAACACAACTTAAATTTTTTTTGTTGCATTTTTGAATGGCTGTATTTCTTTAAACAAGCAAATACCAAAGTAAATATTGCAGGTGAAGGAACATCTATGGTAGTAGTATAATGTGAAATTCGATTTTGCACTACCCATCAGAGAATTAAGGTTCAAGTTACCGATTTTCCGAAAATTTGATTTTTGGACACCCTGTAAATTTTTTTTAAATATTTACCAAACTTCAAATAAGATTTAAGTTAAACCCTACTGTATATCATCACACAAAATTTATATCGTAATTATTTCCTTTCTTTAAAATAACCACGAAAAGAATTTCTCGATTTAACACAATATTTTCGTGCATTTTATGGTGAATCATTATTTTCCCAAAAAAAAACAAGGAAAGGCCAAATGTACCTTAAGGTATCCCTAACAAATCACTCTCTATGAAATTTGGTATAAGAATTACCAATATGGAGATATGACTTAAAATGTTACCTCTATTATGATAAATTTGCCACTGGTTCAACATTTGGCTACCTGTACAACCAGAGAAATCTTACAAAAACGAATGGTGAATTTGAACTTTCCAGGGATAACATAACGCATGCAAATATAAAGTTTTCAATATATCGACGGCCATCACGTACGGAAAAATGGATTGACCCAATTATATATATTATAATTTATAATATATATATAATATATTATAAAATATATATATATATTATATATAATATAATATAATATATATTATAATATATATAATAATTATATATATATAATATTCAATGTTGAGTTTATTAAATTTCTTAATTTATTTAAAAATAAACATTCAAAATTAGACAATAACTATAAAACCAATATTCTTTTTAAAAATATTTAATAAATTTTCCAAAGCAGTGCCACTCTAATGAATCGTAAGTTATATTTAATAATATAACAACAATACCATAAACACGATTATCGTGGAAAACAATATCATATTATAACATTACCTCAAACGAACTATTACCTTATTTTTAAGTAATATGCCCATGTGATATTCACAAAAAAAAAATTTGTTTTTTTTTAATAACAAAACCCTATGCATTTTTAACAACTTTGAGAGCTGTAACTTTTTTTCCTATTTTCAATTTTTCCTAATTTACTAATTCAAAAAAGTTAGTTAAGTTAGGGTTTCTTAACAAAATTGCTACGCAACTTCTGGCATATAGAGCTTTTTTTTTTGTTTTGTGTTTTTTTTTTTTTTTATATAATACTAATAATGAATTTAAGTGTTGACGACATGATTCAAAATTCGAAAATATTTAAATTAAATTTTTTTAAAAATCACATTTATATATAAAAAAAAATCAAAATAATATCTCGAAAATACGATACTACAGAAAAACAATTACAATTGAATCAGCATATAAGTGATACAAAAAATGTTAAAAAAATTAAAAATAAAAAAAATAAGGCTTTTTAAGAGGAAACCCCGCGACACCCAAATACCAAAGAACGATTCCGGAGACCCTCCTCGGAGGGATTGTTCTACCTGTCATTCCCCGGAGCCGAAGAACGATCACTGCAATATGAAATGAGAGCCGTCTTTTGTTAAAAAAATTTTTTTTTTTAAATGACGAAGTAGTAACTAACACGCCAATATATTTTGAATCAGTCTGTCACCACTTAAATGATTAGATCATACAGAAATATATAAAAAAAACAAAAAAAAGTATCAAAATTATATAAGACAAAAAACATAACTGTCATAATATTATAATATATATATATATATATATATAATATAAATATATATATATATATATAATAATATATAAATAATATATATATATATAATATATATATATATAAAATATTATATAATATATCAGATCAATGGCAGAATGCTGGTTAGCC
>JABUQX010003713.1:12500-30000 GCA_015478945.1 Trachelipus rathkii | reverse complement strand
AAAAATCTTCAAAAATTACCCATTTTCTATTATTTACATTAATATATATATAATATATATTATATATTATATAATATATATAATATATATATATAATATATATATATATATAATATATATATATATTAATATATAGATAATATATAATATGTATAGATTGTATAGATATTAGTAAAATTGTAGTACTTTATGACCCGTATTATACCTCATTACATTTTTTTTTTTTAAAGAGAATGCATTTGGTGAAAGAAAGTTTGATGCAGTTGGAACCAGCTGAATTAAAAGATTTAGTACCAATAATTGGGCACCTTGCAAAATTAAGATCTCTAATTTCTCAACAGAAAAGTAATATATCTGTTTCTGTAAATGCTGAGAAACGTCTATCAAATGAGCTAAATTGTGAGTGTAAACATCTTTCACCTTCCAGTCCATCATGTTCATCTTCCTCTTCTGATGATACGCTGCCAATATCAGACTATGAGAAACTTAGAAGCTTTGATGTTGCAAAGTTAATAGATCTCAAAGAACCAAGCATTTATCATCTGTTAGAAGAAAAAAAGGGTCTAGATCGCCTGCAGAAGAATTGTTTAGCCAGACATTTACATATTGAATTATTGACATACATGAAAAAGAGGTTTATGCTAGCAGCAGCAAAAAGAAGCACACTTATCTTGAGTTTAAGGACCATATGTAATTATACTTTAGTATTTAATATGTTAAATAAAATAGGTAATATTTAGGAGGTACCGATATTAATATTAATATATATATATATAATATATATATATAATTATATATAATATATTATATATATATATATATTATATATATATATTATATTATATATATATATCACGTAATAGTATATATTTTATGGAGAAGTACTGTGAATAGTAAGATAGATCTAAGTTGCAGGCGTATGCAGATGATAGGTCTTAGTTAGAGAAAATTGATAAGATGAGGAATGACATATAGAGAGGGTGAGGTTGTAAAAAAAGTGTCAATGATGTATAAATAAGGTTTGAGATTATAGTTCAGTGAAGATGGATGAATTCAATTGGTTAGGATATATAGAGGTGAGTGTGTTGGAAACGGACCGGCTGGAAGGCCAAAGAAGAAGTGGTGAGGCCGTAAAAGAATGTCTGAGTGATAGGAATGTTGATGTGGAGCAAGCGAGAAGAATGTGAACATGTAGGAGGAATGAACTGGTTTTTTGAGGGAGCGGGCTGGCGCTTGCCCAAGATAACCAGGCTTTTGCGGATTAACACAGTGGGTGATGCACGATATAATGAAGCTTCAGGGCGGATTCTGCCGTGTACAGTTCCCACTTAGGTAGAGGGATGGATCGGCAGGGGGGGCTTCTTTTCGACTTATGTTCCACCTTTCTCTCTTTACTTCTCCTTGCCTCTGAGGTGCAGCACCCACCCAGTTGGAACAAGGGAGCATATAATAATATATATATAATATATATATATATATATATATATAATAGATAATATATATATTATATATATATATATATATATATATATATATATATATATATATATATATATATATATATTTTTTTTTTTTTTTTTTTAATAAATTTTTTTTTTTATTTATTTTTTTTTTTTTTTTTTTTTACCTTCTTCTGGTCTATTGGATCAAAGACTTAAAAATTGGCGGAAGAAATTATCACCACATGACAAAAAGATTTTGAAAAGGGCTGAACTACCAGTAAGTAATGTATTATTTACTTCATATAAGGGTTACTGCCGCACTTACCATCACTGCCCAATGAAATGTTAATAATATGTGCATTTCTTTTTTCAGGAAACATTGAATGCAGATTCTGAAGGGGAACATTCTCAGAATTGGAAATTATGGTTACAGGAAAATGAATCTCCTGCTGATTTAGTTCAAGAGAAATGGCATTTGTCCTTTGGTCATCGACGAAATGATATAAAGGATTTGCATACTACTCAGGTCCTTGAACAATGGCCCTGTTTACTTAAGTCTGAGTGGGTAAGTTCCTTTAAGACACGTACAATAAAGCAATTGGCCCAATCCACATGGAAATGTGGGAACCATTTCCAGTGGTCTAAGGCAATTGCTTTACACTACTAAATATACGAACATTGGACTTTAGGCTCATATGTTAATTGACCATTTATTCTTGACTGACAGTATCACCAATTAGGAACTTATCTCATTACGGTAGTTGCTTTGTTTACTTTGAAAAGTGATGCTTTCCTGATCTGACAATGTCTGCATGTTGCAAATATTTTATTGATTGTGATAATGATTATTTATCAAAGCTTTGAGTAATAACTTTTAATCCTTTTTTACATTTCAGATTAATGAGGATTTTAGGGCCCTAATACCCACTGCAATACATGACGGATTAGATGTCGGTTTAGACAAATTTGCAAAAGAACTCTTCACCAAACTCCCTGACCTTAAACGTGCTGCTGCTATTGAAGAGTTTGCAAAGCTGAAGCAATTAATTTCTGAAAGTGACCCAGGTATGATCCTATGAAAACTTCATGTAAATTGAATTACTTGTGTGCCAACAAACCCATGTATAATAATCGCTGACAACCTCTATAAAACATACATTCCAAAGCTAATGCATCTTGTAATAAAAACTTCACAAATCATTTTCATCTGCTTAATAGGAAAAAATTAAAGCAAACGAATATCACTTTCAGAAACGTCAGAAAGTGCTGCCCTTTTGCTGTTGCCTTTAGTTTTGCCACAAGGAAACGTAGTCATCAGAAAAGGAAGTAAAAAAGTTTCAATTCGTCCATCATCAGAAATGACAAAATCTCAATTTATTGAAGAAATTCCTGTAAGTGTGTTGATATATATATATAGTATATATATATAATATAATATATATATTAGATATATATATATATATATATATATATATAAATATAAATAATATATATATATATATATATATATTATATTCTCATTACCTTTGTTTTCCATAGATTGGAGTAAGGTGGCGTTTACGATGCATCAGAAAAAAAAATCATCAGTAGAGAATTGACAAAAGTCGAAAGAAAAGCCCAGCTTACCGCCCCCTCTGTACCATAATTAGTAAGACTCGTACCGCAATTCAGAAAATCCACCTAGAGCTTTCACGGACGCGACGTTATCCTAACTATCGTAATCGTCAAGGTAGGGTTCATCCCTTGCCCAGGTGGCCACAACCATACCCTTTCACACCCGCCATTCTCTTCTATCATGCACCTTTTCTTCTCGTCTCTGCCAAACTCACATTCTCTCCTGCAAACATCTCTACTGACTCAACCACTTTTCCTTCGGCCTTACAGCTGGTCGGTTCCCAACACACCCACCACTATACATCAGCTTAACCAACCGACTATCATTCATCCTTCCCATGACCACCATCTCAAACATACTTTCATTTATTCTCTCGTGTTACCCCTTTCTCACACCACACCACTCTCTAATAAGTTCATCTACTTTATCAATTCTGTCTCACACCTAGCAACACCCTAAGATTGATCCATCTGAACACCATTGAACTATTAGATAACTTAATATATATATATATATATATATAATATATATATATATATATATAATATATAATAATATATATAATATATATTATATATTATATATAAATAACATGAATGTGTGGTTTTGATGTTGCAAGAAGGAATAGGTATTTTGAATGAGTCATTAGTAGGGAGGAAGTAATAGATAGAGTGAGAAAGTTTAAGAATGGTTAATCTCTGCAGGTATAAATGAAATTACTGGTGAAATGATCAATAAACGGATTCGAGATTGTGATTGATTTGATTTGGAAGTTGGTAAAGCGTTATGAGGGTATATCCGAGTGATGGATGAGAGCAAAAGTACCTTAATAAGGTAAGGAATTTAGAGGAACTGTTAGATTTTGGGAATTAGTCTTGACTGAGTGTTTGTAGGAAGAATATGTTAAGGTATTTTAGTAGAAAGAGTGCGTCGATTGACTATGGGGTATTATGTAGGTTGGAGAAGAGCACATAATAGTCTACCCTTTATAAGGTAAGGGATAGGAAACGTAGAATTTGGGGAATTAGTATTTACGAGTGTTGTAGGAAGATACTTATTCTGTATTAAGTTCGAAAGAGTGCGTCGATATGAAGACCGGATTGGTAAAGAAACAGTGCGTTTAGGTGTTATAGAGAAGGATCGTGTGGATCAAAATCTTTACATTGGAAAAAAATGATTGAGGAAATGAGAAAGAAGTATTAATTGTATTTGGTTTTATAGATTTGCAACGGGCGTATGATAGAATTAGATAAGGAAGCCCTATGGTATGCGTGTTAATGATTATTGCGTACTGTGGTGCTTCTGATGAATCAAAGTAGTATGGACGATGGTGAACGCTGTGTAATATAAATGTGTCAAAAGTGATTGTTATGTAATATTATTACGGAGTAGGCAGGATGTGTTATGTCCTTGGTTATTCAATTTGGTATATGGATGGTTATGAAAGAATTAGAGGATGGGGTGCACGATGGTGTGATAACTTGATGGGAGAATGGAGGTGAGTGAAGGCTCGCCTACCTATTACTATGCGATATATGAAGTTCTGGTTTGTGTGTGAATCTTGAAGAGTTTAAGGCATTGGAAGAGTTCAGTCTGATAAAATGAGGTTTGAAAGTAAACATAGATAACGAGCATGGTGAGTTTAAAGACAGTCCTCGTGTGAAGATAAGTCAGATGCTGAGCAGCTGCGAACAGGGTCTGAGTTTGAGATATTATACTGATTACCTATTCTTATATTCTCTGAAACTTCCTGTACTCTCTCTTCTTGGTTCTTTTGCACTTCCTTCCAAAACAACTTATTCCCTTGCATGTTCACATACATTCTCCTACCAAACTCCTCATTCACCTTTCTTCTACTCTCACTTAACAATCACGCCATACGTTTCTATTACCTGCAATAATGCCACTCGATAAACCTTGTCATATGCTTTCTCCAGATTCATAAATGAAATAGTCTTTTATTCCTCTTACCATTTTTTTTCAATGAACTGATACACTGTAAATATATGTTTGATTTGTTGATTAGTGTATATCCTTGTCTATGAAGGAAATTGGATTTAGCTAGGCGGATAATGTATCTTCATTATTGAATTTTATACTGTTTTTATAATAATGGTCATTCCCTTTGCAGGAAGGATCAAACTTACAGGAAGTTATTTCAAATAACAAAGAAAAAGAAAGACGTCAACCTTTCATAGTTAGCATCTCCGGTGAAAACAGATTGAAACCGTCAATCGTCAAGATTATATGCTGCGATAAAGTCATCAGTTGCTCCTCGCTAATCAAAGCTGTTGACACACTATTTAAATTATATTTTGTACTTGATTTAAAGTATCCGGTGTACTGCAAAAATACCTATTTATTTATGGAGTATTATTTTTATAAAATTGAAAGCTCGAACACTGGAGTTGTTCGCGAATTTTTGTCTAATTTTTAGTTCTATGATTTTATTATGCTCTTAGGTATTACAAATAATTTTTTTCATATTTTATAATTTCTATAATTGCCAATTTATTAAAAAAATTCTGTTTTTATAACTTTATATATATAATATATATAATAATATATATTATTATAATATATATATTATATTATATATATAATATATATATATATATATATATATATATAGATATCATTAGCAAATCATTAGCAAATGCTACTGTACGATAGAAATTCTTATGCTCTTAGACGTTGCTTCAATAGTGGTAATTATTCATTATTTATTACTTTAAAAAGTGTGTTATGCTACAGTTGATAGAAATGTTTTACGCTTAATTACACTTCCAATTTACCAATATACAATGTTGAAAGTATATTTATTTTGTACATTCTAACTTTACAAGTAAAAATAATAAATTGTACAAATATTTTTGCGTTTACTATTCCTGTATTAAGACTAACTACAAATTTAAATTTATTACATAAAGAATGGTATGTTTTACATAATATGAAAACATAACATTTCTTGATGTAATTTGTTTTTAAATTTGTATTTACTCTTACTGCAGAATTTGTAGTATATTCTATAACTACCTGTAGGATTAATTATTTTTCAAAGTAAATTATTGCAAAATTGTAGTTGTGAATACAACAGGCATAGTATTATTTACTATAACTATATGTAAAATATACCATTTCGTGAAGTCACTTTTTGTAAATGTATAGTTAATCTTACCAAAGGATTTTTAGTATATACTAAAACTATGTGTATAATTAACACTTTTCCAAAGTATATTTTTGCAATATTGTAGTTATGAATACTACAGACCTAGTAGAATGTAATATAAATATATTATATTTGTATTACATTCTACTAGTTCTGTAGTATTTATAACTAAAATATTGCAATAATGTAATTTTAAAAAATGTTAATTATACAACTAGTTTTAGTATATAATACAAATCCTGTAGTAAGAGTAACTAAAATTTACAAGAAATTACTTCAAGAAATGGTTTATTTTACAAATACTTTTAGTAAATAAAACTATGACTGTAATATGCATAACTACAATTTCGCAATAATTTACTTTGAAAAATAGTTAATTCTACAAATAGTTTTTGTACATACTACAAATTTCTGTAGTAAGATTAACTTCAAAGATAAAAAATTAACATCAAAAAATGGTATCTTTAACTTAAATTTATAGTAGTAATGACAAGTATTTTGCAATACTCTACCTCTAGAAATGGTAAATTCAATTTCATTTATGTAGTAAAAATAACCTCAAAATATAGTATATTGAACAACTAAGTAATAGTTTAACGTACTAGTAAATAACTTAATAATTACTTTAAAAAAATGGTAAAAACAATTCTAGAAATGGTAAATTCAATTTCATTTATGTAGTAAAAATAACCTCAAAATATAGTATATTGAACAACTAAGTAATAGTTTAACGTACTAGTAAATAACTTAATAATTACTTTAAAAAAATGGTAAAAACAATTCTAGAATTCTAGAATAAATGGTAAATTCAATTTCATTTATGTAGTAAAAATAACCTCAAAATATAGTATATTGAACAACTAAGTAATAGTTTAACGTACTAGTAAATAACTTAATAATTACTTTAAAAAAGTGGTAAAAACAATTCTAGAAATGGTAAATTTAATTACATTTATGTAGTAAAAATAACCTCAAAGACATAGTATATTGAACAACTAAGTAATAGTTTAACGAACTAGTAAATTAAGTAGTAAAATTCACTACTACTCTTTCTACTACAAGTAATAGTAGAAAAAAATAGTTAAAATTAAATTGTCCTTTATACTACTAAACAAAAGTTCATTTTACTACCACACAAAAAGTAATTTTAACTAATACATGTAGTAGTTTTCATTCTACTATCAAAAAGTAGTAAAGATTACTTTTTAGAGGTTGGAGCTACAACCGTAACCGAAAATAGTATTAATAACCATCTTTGATGGTAACTTTAACTAAACTTGTTTCTAAGTGTATATATAGATAGTATATATATATATATATTATTATATATATATATTAATATATTATATATATCATAATATATATTCAATTATATATTATATATATATATATATAATATATATATATATATATATATATATATATATATACTATATATATTATATATATATATAAATATGTAATATATATATAATATATATATAGTATATTATTTATATATATATATATATATACAGATTATATATATAATATAATATAATATAAATAATTATATAATATATAATATATATATATATTATATATATATTATATATATATATAATATATATAATATTATATATATAGTAATATATCACCCACTTCTTCGCCAGATGGGGGAAGATGCGGAACAGCACCGGAAACTAAAAAGTAGTAGAAGGAAATATGCGAAGGGTCGAAAAGAAAGCCCAGCGCTTACCGCCCCATTTATACCTTTAGTAGGAACTCGTCGCAGTCAGAAATCCACCCTAAGCGTTCACAGAACCGCGACGACCTTACTATGGCGTCTGTCAATAGATTAAATACATATAGTATATATAATAGTATATATATATATATATATATATATAATAATAATATATATATATATAGTATATATATATATATATATATATAATAATATATAATATATAGATATATAGTATTATATATATTCGAAAATGCTACATGTATACGTAACCATATTTATACACCTATATATTCTTACACACATAAATTAATACAGCAAATACAAGTCCAAACTGCATTCCCTTTTAGCGCACCTGTGTGGCCTGCCATATTTCATTTTTTTTTTTCCATATTAATGCACTTGATAAGGATTTCTTCTCATAAGAGGTCCAAGTTGATTGTGCCGTGGTGTGATACCCGTGTAGTATGGTGCGTGTGCGTGTGTGCGTGTGTATGTATGTGTGGTGTAAGAGAGAGAGAGAGAGATGACGAGAGAGAAGAGAGACGAGAGAGAGAGAAGAGAAGAGAGAGGAGAGATAGAGGAGAGAGAGAGTATTTGTTCAAGTGTGTTTTGTATACCTGGCAAATCAAGCGCCGGAAGGCACAGGTAGAATGCAAGGATGTCAGTCAATGTATTTTCAAGTGCACTTGTGATTAATGGGTTATTATATATATATATATATATATTATTATTTTATAGTATATATATATATATACTATATATTAATATAATATATATATATATATATATATATATATAATAATTATATATATATATATAATAGATATATATATTATATAATAATATATATATATACGGTATAATTATATATATATTATATATTAATATATATATATATAGTTATATATAATAGATATATATATATATTATATAATATATATTATATATATATTACTATATAATATTACAGTATATATATATATATATATATATATATATATATATATATATATATATATATATATATATATATTATATATATATATATATAGAATATATAATAATTAAAAAGGGTATAAACATGGATAATCGATCATTGGCATAATTATCATAATATATTATATATATATATAAATATATATATAATATATATTAAATATATAATATATATATATATAATATATATATATGATAATATATATATGAAAACCTAATATTCTTGTTCTTTTAACAGCAAAGTGATTGATAGCTTCTCCATTTATATAACGTAGCTAAGAAGAACAATCATTATAGCCAGATTTTAGTCTTTCTTCTTCTGTAAAATTGAGAAAGGATATTTTGAGACTTTTCGGAGTAGTGAAATATCTTTCTGAAGTTGACTTTGAGAGATACATAGACGCTAAAATTCTTTACTATCCAAATTGACTGTGTAGATCAAGTGTATTTACCAAAAATCGTAAAATTTTAATAGATATCGATGGAATCTATTTTTACTAAGATTGGTAAGTATGGATCTGTGCTTCACAAACTTGCTCTCTAACTGGTTTAAAAAGTCATCGAAGAAAAGGAATTGCAAATGCTTTATTTCTTATAGTATTACGTTTCTTTATTAACAGAAAGGAGAAGATCTGCTGCAACTTCCGCAATGATTGAAAAATTTTCATCGGTATTTGAACGAAAATTTTTGAAAACAAGCATCACGTTTTCAATATGGTTAAGAGCATCTTCTGTCACTAATGATGGAGATTGCAATGTAGTATACATCATGAAAGAATGAAGGAGAAAAAAGTTGAAAATAATTATACTTATAACCTATTCTCTCATGAATATAGAATTCAAAAGATTTGAGGCTTTTGAAGAAAGTTCAATATCTTGATTTATCTCAAACTCATCTAAAGATTCAACAATTACTTTAAAATTTTCTCTAAATCGTAAATATTTTTTTAAAAAAATGATAAACAACTTTTCATGCAATTTTTAAATTAAAACTAATTTAAATAAAATTAAAAAAATAAATAAACCATTAAAATTTCGTAGCAAACTAATTTAAAAAAAAATAATAAGAATGGATGACTTAAAAAGGAAAATAGGTCTATATCTTATATCAAAACAGCCATTTTTGACTCTACTTAAACCCCCCCCCCCCCAAAAAAAAAAACCATTCAACCAAATCCAATCTTCTAAAAACAACAAAATCAGGTTTCAAAACCTCTGCTCCAAATATTAATAAGAAGCAGCTCATTTTTCTATCCAAAACATGTACATATTTATTTATTAAAATATGGAGACATGTTTTTGATTGCTTTGCAAATATTGGCATGGTTTTAAATCGGCTCATTGGGAAGCTTATGAATAATAAATTATTGGAGAAAATTATATTGGGCGTTTTTTAATCCTACAATCAAAGCGGCAAACATATTTTTAACACTCTTGTATTTTACATAATTTGTATTGATGTAGCAAAGGATTCAATTCCGGTTTTTTAGATACACAAACAAAATTGTATTATATATATAAATAAATAAATATATATATATATATATATATATATATATATATATATATATATATATATATATATATATATATATATATATATATATATATATATATATATATATATATATATATATATAATAATATATATATTATATATATATATATATATATATATGCTTGTGTGTGCTTAAAGTTATTATTTTGTTCTTTTAATAATTTTACACTTTGCACTATAATAATTTTACACTTTTCTATTTATTAAAACGTATTCAAATACCAATTAGAGAAATTTAAATGAAATGCGTAAAATAGAATGTTAAATATATTTAATTTTTGAGCTTTATATGTTTACTTGCTTTCATTGAGTTTGAAGCAGTATGAGAAATGAGAATATATATTTATATTTTAATATGTATCTCTATTTCAAAAGAAGATATATTGATATTTTAATACTGCAACATTAAAATTTGAGGCAATATTGATCCATACAGGTTAGAGGTAGGTTTACAACAACGTCGATCCATATAGGTTAGGGCTAGTTTTAAGGAAACGTTGATCCATATAGCCGGCAACAGACATTTTTTTGTAGTTGCTAGAAGTAGAGCTAGGTTAGGTTAGGTTAAGTGTTGTTCGTTCGTTGGTGCATTTATTAGTAGCAATTTTAAATTGTTAAGACATTGTTTGAATTTGAAATAGAGGTAACAGGATGGTAGGAATTATAAACCGTAATTTTGTTTACAAAAGCAAGGAAATAATTATCAAGTTCTGTTATACATATGTTAGACAGTTAATTGAATACTGTACAGAAGTTTGAATCCCTTACCTAAGAGAGCACATCGAAGTATTTGAAAGAGTACAGTATAGAGCTGTAAAAAATGACTTACGGTGTATACAAATAAAAATTATGAGATGAGATTGATGAAAATGGGATCATGTCTACTATATGTGAGTGAGTTTTATCCATATCGATTGCATAGATCGGAACACATTTTTATTTGGTAAAAGTCAAAATAAAACTGTATTGTGATAAAAGTCAAAATAAAACTATTGTAATAAAAGAGCTTCACACCATTAAAAATATTAAAAAAAACAAGTTTAAATCTATGTAACCTAACGTAACTTAACCTTACTTAACTTAACCAAACTTATATGTGTATAATTTACTTCACATTGTTTCAATATACAAATTCACAGCTAAACATGCTGTTTTAAAGTTATATAAATGTATAGAAAAAAGTTCAAACTTTTTTCGCTATGCGAGCTGTTTCACATTTTGTTCGGTAACGTAAATATGAAAAAAAATTGACTTTGGCTACAATAGTCACATATAATGGACATGAGCCTAAAAATGTACATGTTTGCAATAAAAAGGAGATTTCTTGTAAGGAATTTAATTCAAAGATTTAACATATTTTACCTCTCACTACTACTGAGAAGAATAAGTCTTTCATACAAGACCATGATTAAAAAAAACTAGGGTAATTGTTGAGATTAACGTAATGTGACAGAATATCGATTTCTTTCCGATAATCGTTTTTTTCTTATATATTTTCATACCCATGTTTGATGACGTAAACATCGTTGCCATATATGATGCTTTTGGTTTTAAGCCTGAAAACTAGTTAAGGTTATGATAAGATTTGTTAAGTAGACACAGGTTTACTGTGAATATTTAACAAAACTTATAATAACTTAAACTTAATGGATTCTAAACTGAATTTTAACTTGAAATATATATATATATATATATATATATATATATATATATATATATATATATAATTTATATATAATAATATATATATGAATATATATATATATATATATATATATATATATATATATATATATATATATATAATATATATATATATATAAAAAAAATTTTATTATATATATATATATATATATATATATATATATATATATATATATATATATATATATATATATATATATATATATATATATATATATATATATATATATATATATATATATATAAATATATATATATATATATATATATATATATATATATATATATATATATATATATATATTTCGTAATTTTTTTTCATTTGGCACGTTGCATAGGTAGTTTATCGAAAAATTGATTATTCCTCAAAAAAATTGCTGTTTTTCCAACAATTATCAAAACTAGTGATCACAATAGGTAAATAAAAATGAAATTGTTTTTGTTAGATTTGAGAAAACACTTCGTGAGAAACCAAGTAGTACATGTTTGGATTGCTTTACCTATGCAACTTTTTAAAATAGGTAGAGTAAGTATGCATATAAATGATTTGAGAATTTTTTAATTTATATGCATTCCCTGGGCCCCTGAATCGAATCCTGATCGGGAATTAAAACCAAGTCTGTGTTGTGTTGGCGGATCCCTTGCACAGCTTAAATCACTTGAAATCTGAAACCAATATTAGGATAAATCGGAGATGGCGAATCAGGAAAGAGGGGTAACAGGAAACAAGCAAGGGAGCAGTTGTTCTTTTTATTTGTTTCAACATTTGTTTGTCTACGGCATCGTCGATCCATGTAGGTTAGGGCTAGATTTACGAAAATGTTGATCCATACAGGCCTCCGCAGATGTTAGCGGTAATTGCTGGAGGTGATTGTAAAGTTAATTAAAAAACAAAGAAAAGTTGCACGCTTTGATTTATTGTGCATTGACTGTTGTGGTTTGCTTTTATATTTAACAATTACTATCCTTTTTTAACTTAAATTGAATGTACTAAGGGGTATGATAGTTGGGGTTGTAAAAACAATTTATTAAAAAAATATTTAATATCTGTATTGATTTATACATGCAATGAACTGTATAGTTAAGAGGTACTTTTCAGAAAGGGAATAAATTCTGATTCCGGTCGGTATCGGAACCATCGGAACCAGAATTATATCTGAAATTCCGACCGGAATTCCCACGGTCCGAGCCTATTTTTATGAAACTTACATGAATTACTTAAAATTATCTGAAAATTAGATAAAAGCGTAGAAAAAAAAAAAAAAAAAAAAAAAACTCTAGAAAATAACCCTGTAAAAGTTATGCAGTAGAAATATGACAAATGCATGGCCCACGAACATTTGTCTAGAGGGGCCCCGGCCCCCGTACACTTCAAAAAAACTCGTGGAAAAAGTAAGATTTAACTTTACCTTATAAATATTAAATTAAGAAGTGCGATAACTTTTTTCAGTCATTTTCCGGGGTTTATTTTACCGTTTTCTTTCATTAATTTATATATATATATATATATATATATATATATATATATATATATATATATATATATATATATATAATATATATTATATATTTATATATATATATATATATTATATAATATATATATATATCATATATATATTATATATTATATATATATATATATAAATATCTATATATATACAATATATATATAAACATATAAACAAGTAATATATATATATATATATATATATAGGTGAAACTAAAGAAGTTACCCGCATGATATCTCGAAAACTAAGATAGATACAAGAAAACCGATAACATATATGGAATCAGCGTATGAAATTTGTATGGAAAATGAAAAAAAAAAATTTTTACTTTTTTTTTTTATTTTTTTTTTATATCTCCAAAACTACCGATAGGTACAAGAAAACTATAACATATTTAGAATCAGCGCATGAAATATGTTTGAAAAAAGCTTTTTACTTTTTTTTAACCACTAAAAGAATACCCCGGGGTAACCGCAAAGATGCAAAGAGTCGGGGGTCTCTCGGCCTCCTGGGGGAAGACACGGGGTTGGACTATTTCCCCCCCTCCGGGGAGGGTCTTCGGGGCACCCCCGCTCTTTGGTATTTGGGTGTCGCGGGGTTTTCCTCGCCGCCTCCCCCTAACGGGGTAAATGGAAAACCGTCGCCCCCTCTGTCCACCGTCGCTCGAGCCCTTAAAAAATTATTTATACGCTTATTCCATATATGTTTTTAGTTTTTCTTTCTACCTATCGTAGTTTTGGAGACATAAAAAAAAAAAATCCATTTTCCATACAGATTTCATACGCTGATTCATATATGTTATCAGATTTCTTGTACCTATCTTAGTTTTCGAGATATATCATGCCGGGTAACTTCTTTAAGTTTGCCATATATATATATATATTATATATATAATATATATATATATATATATATATATATATATATATATATATATATATATATATATATATATAATATATAGTATATATATATAAATATATATATATATATATATATATATATATATATATATATATATATATATATTATAATATATATATTTATATATATATATATATATATATATATATATACTATATAATATCTGAGATGTGTACTATATATATTATATTAAGACTAAGTATTTTATGATCTTAAATACGGGACGCACTCACTCGCGGCTAATATATATATATATATATATATATATATATAATATATTATATATATATATATATATATATATATATATATAATATATATATATAATATATATATATTATATATATATATATATTATATTATATATATATATATATAATATAATATATATATGTATTATATATTATATATTATATATATATATATTATATATATATATATATATATATAATATATATATATATATTATATAATTATATATATAATATATATAAAATATATATATAATATATATATATCCTATATAATTATATATATCTATATATATATATTAATATACTTACGCTTATTAAGGGCATGAAGTATCAACAAATATTTTTTTCCAGATGAATGTATTTTTAGACTATCAATTTCACCAAGCAACATTCTGTAAAATTCGGAACACGTATAATCGAAATTAAATTTGTTTATTAACACTGCTTTCAAAGTTTTCACAGACAGTTGAGTTTTTTCACTTGTCCAAATCAAGTTCATAGCAGAAAATACTCTTTCTGTTGGAGCATTAGTTCCTGGTAAACAAAGAAGAAATTCAACCATTTTCAGGATATTAGAATATGGCACATTTTTAGCTTGAAAGTGCGAAATGATTTCGACCCAACAATCACCAGGAGATGTTTTCTTTGAATTCCAATTGTCCAACATTTCTGGGGTCACATACTGTTTAACGAACACATATTCGTCATAAAGTGCAGTCTCGTCTATTGTAAAGGTAGGGATGAGTTCGAGAATAAACTTAAGAGTTTCTGCTACTTCCTCCCAGCACGGTATTCTCTTTAGTGTTACCCAAGTAAATTGTTTTAAGTTTTTAAGTGGATTGATCCATTTAGATAAATAATCAAAGGCAGTTTTGTAGAATGTATGAACATACTGTTTAAATTTTGCAACTTCTGATTCCAGGCCTTCTCTTACCAATTTTTGAAGAATCGTTGTTACAGCTAATGGAATAAAGCAGTCTTCGCTCTTAGAGGCCATATTATTTTGTAAATCATTTAATGCTGACATTACTTCGAAAATTGTAATTGTATCCCCTTCAATCTTTTCAATAGTCATGTGAAAAGTGGACGCTTGACTGTGGATAAAGTAAAGCCATGCTTCAGATAAAGGATTTTCAAAAAATGATTTTATCACAAAAGGGCATTTTTCTTGTGACTCAAAAAATGATTTTAAGGGGGCATACATTGTCAGAAGACGTTCAACCGCAGGGAGTAGAGCAAGCCATCTGGTTTTGCTATATCCTAATATTTGCTTGTATTCTTGATTAACAAATTCACAAAATTCTTTAAGTTTTTCAACTCTTACTGTGTATATATAGAAATGAGAATATATTTTTGAAACGATGCCTTCAATATCAATAGGAAGAGCATCAGCAGCTGTCTGAATAGTGTTGTGAATGATATGAGCAGAACATCCTATTCCAACTAAACCATGTCCCAAGTCCTCCTTGAGTTTTGTAAAAACATTGTTAACGCCCTTTCTAGATATACCCCCAAAATTGCAATTAGTATTATCTGCGCAGAGAGCTATTGTTTTTTCTTTTGCATTCATATTTTTTAAGCATTCAATTAAAAATGCAGAGATTGTGTTAGATGTTTCCGAGGGCAATGATTTTACTTCTAAAAGTTTCATCTGAATCCCTTTAACAGGTTGGAAATATCTAACAAGTACTGGGAATATTTTTATGTCCTTGTGATTTGAAGCGTCGGTCATAATCGAAATAAAATTGGCTTCTCGAATATCAGTCTGCAGTTCCGATATAGCTATTGGAGTAAAGACATTTAATACAATTGCCTCCGCTTTTGTACGGGCACATGTAAACTTAGGGTCAAAACAAGTCTTGATTAATTTTGAAGAGCAATCCATAGATTTGAAAGATTGATTATGTTGCACTAAGTGATAGGCAAATGCTCCTTCAGCCGCGGCTAATTTAAGTTCTTTGTCACCAAAAATGTCATTTCTGAAAAACGTTGTGAGTGTTGAACTTGATGCACTGGCACGCAAAGCAGTTTTATGTTTTTCAGTATTTAAATGTTGTGTAATATCTGTTCTTCCTCCATGACTGATATTAAAGCTGGAAGAACATATGTTGCAACGAACACATGATTCCGTAAATGTCTTTTTCATATATGGGTATTCTTTCTCAAGGTCCTTATTGAAAACACATTTCCTCTTGCCTTTGGGGGCCATTATTTCAATTAATTTTAAATTTTCAACAGGCCTTAAAATTTAATAAAAATTTAGCTTTGAATATATATATAAATATATATATATACATATATTTATATATATTTAAAACATTAAAAAATATAATAAAAATATATATTTATATATATATATATATATATATATATATATATATATATATATATATATATATAATGTTAATTGTGAATAAGACGGCTCCCGACCCGTGAGTGCTAGAGAAATTTATTTTTAGTGTATAAAAATAATTTTTTGTAAAGTAAGAAATTTTTAAAATATTTGCATTATACATAAAAATTTTATTTCCTCAACTGTCACGGGTAAGGGGTAAGGGGTACGGGGGCGAATCCCTCATAGAAATACCCATTCTGTCA
>JABUQX010003712.1:80000-82500 GCA_015478945.1 Trachelipus rathkii | reverse complement strand
TATATATATATATATATATATATATAATATATATAATATATATATATATTTATATATATATATATTTTTCTATCTTTTTTCTTCTTCGTTCCTACTCCTCCTCCTCCTCCTCCTCCTCCTCCTCCTCCTCCTCCTCCTCCTCCTCCTTCTCCACCCTTTGGCACAGCCAAGAAGCACGATTCTCTGGAGAGCTCTGGGAGAACGAGTTTTGAGGCCTGATGGAAGAAGATGCTAGTTCTACTGAAAGGACGAAAATCCTACCTGTGAGTGTTTAACTCGAGGACTGGCGTCGGAGACCATTGCCCCGAGAAATGGTTCTCTAGAGTGTTCTAGGGTTAAGAGTTTCGGACCAGAAGAAGAAGATGCTGGATCAACTGAAAGGCGAAAACCCTTTCTGGGAGTTGTTCTAGATTATATATATCTAATATATATATTATAATATATAATATATATATATATATAAATATATTATATATATATATATATATATATATAGTATATATATATATATAATATATATATATATATATATATATAAATATATATATATATATATAGTATATATATATATATATATATATTTATATATATATTATATATATTATAAGAAGTTTCAAAAAGAAAGATTTGTTTGGAATAATTAAAAGGAGGAAAAAAGAAATATAAAAGCTGCATACGTAAGAGGGGAAAAAAAGAGATAACTGAACAGTTGGAAGAGGATGAATGAGGAACTTACAAGGGAATAGGAAGCTCTTCTGGAATGAAGTGCGAAAGGTTAAGAATGAATATAAGGGGAATTTGCTTAGAATAATGAATAGGGATGGTGCTTTTGTAACTGATGAAACGGATGTGAGGGGAGTGTGGAAGGAACACTTCGAAAATCTGTATAACATTGGTAGTAATGAAGAGGTGATAGTGAATGTGTGTGGGTTTGATGGTGCAGGAAGGAATAGGTATTTTGGGGATGAGGTCATTAGTAAGGAGGAGGTAATGGGTAGAGTGAGAAAGTTGAAGAATGGTAAATCTGCAGGTATAGATGAAATTACTGGTGAAATGGTCAAGAACGGAGTGAGATGGTGAATGAATGGATTTGGAAATTGTGCAACAAAGCGTTTATGGAGGGTATAGTTCTGAGGGATTGGAGGAGAGCAGTAATAAGTACCCTTATATAAGGGTAAGGAAGATAAGGGTAACTGTAGGAATTATAGGGGATTAGTTTATTGAGTGTTGTAGGGAAGATATATGCTGGTATTTTTGGTCGAAAGAGTGCGTCGAGTGACTGAAGGACTGATTGGTAAAGACAAGGTGCAGTTTAGGAATTGTACCGAGGATGTGGGATTCAAATAAATTTACATTTAAAACAAATGATGAGAAAAGAGGAAAAAGAATAATTGATATTAAGGATTTTTATGGATTTGCAACAGGCAGTATGATAGGATAATTAGGGAAGCTCTATGGCAGGTTGTTAGTGTTATATTGGTGTTGGTGGTAGCTTCTGAAATGGAAATCAAAGTATGTTATGTATGTTATGACGATTAGTGAAGCGTGTACAAGAATAAAAGTGATTGGTTTAAATTTAATAGCGAGTGAGGCAGGGATGTGTTAAGTCTCCTTGGTTATTCAATTATATGGATGTGGTTATGAAAGATTTAGAGGTTGTGGGTGGCAGGAGATAGTGTTAGAATGATGAAGAATGAATGGAAGAGAGTGGAGGTGCCCTACCTATTTATATGCGGATGATTTGGTTGGTTTTGTGTGGTGAATCTGAGAGAGTTTGAGATGATTGTAGAGAGATTGTTGGATGTGAGTTGTAAGGATGTTAGTGGTAGCATAAGAGGGAGGTTATAGGTGTGATGAGGACAGCTCCTCGGTGTGAAGTTACGTTAAATGTGTAAGCAACTGGAACAAGTGTCTGTTTAAATATTTAGATATATATGTTGGATGGAAAGGGAACAGATGATATGCAGGGTGTAGTAGGAAAGTTGTGAAAGGCGTAGTGAGGGTGGCTGGTTCTGCATTAAATCGTTGGATGGATCATGTAAGGGGACTAAGGTCTTGAGGCACTAGATTCTTACATGCAGGGTATGTTGTTTACCAGTATTAATGCCATCAAGTAGTGGACTATTGATCTGGAATAAGAAGTACGGATCTGAAGTAAAAATATGTTGATGGACAATCTCAAGGGCGTGTTAGGTGCGAGAAGAATTGATTAAAATAAAAGGGGAATGAACGTATTAGAGAAGTTGTGTGGTGTGAAGGAAAGGAGACAAATGAGAGAATAAATGAAGTACGTTGGGGATGGTTTGGTCATGTGAAAGGATGGATGGACAGTCGGTTAGGTTTAAGGGATGTATAGTGTGTGTGTGTGTGTGTGTGGTGTGTGGTGTGTGTGTGTTTTTGTGTTTGTGTGTGTGTGTGTGTGTGTGTGTGTGGTGTGTGGTGTTGTGTGTGTGTGTGTGTGTGTGTGTGTGTGTGTGTGTGGTGTGTGTTGTGAATCGAC
>JABUQX010003712.1:62500-70000 GCA_015478945.1 Trachelipus rathkii | reverse complement strand
AACTGTAATAAATAGCTTTCATGTTCACCACATAGAAAATATCTATTCTAAGAGGGTGATCTTAACAAACTAGCCTTGAGTGGAATGTAAAGTCTTTGCTAGTCGATGTTCTGTAGTTCTGTAGTTCTTCTTGATATTCATGGCTTGCAACGTATCCGTTCTAAGAAGGTGATCTCTTCGATCGCACTATCGCCTAGCTTATAATAACTAACTTTGATGTTCACCGCTTAAACATACCCGTTCTAAGACGCTGATTTTTATCGATCATACTGAGTAGGAAAAATAATCTAAAACAAAATTTCACACACTTGTAGCACTATGATGTTTAATTATTATTATTAATATTATTATTATTATTATTATTATTATTATTATTATTATTATTATTATTATTATTATTATTATTATTATTATTATGATTATTATTATTATTATTATTATTAAGTAGATATAGTGTAAGCAAATATCTGTATTATTATTTTTTTTTACTTTCAGAGCTTGACCCCATAAAGGATGATAAGGGAATATCTGGTCGTCATCATTCACAAAGGTTTACCTTGACGAAAGTCAATGCGTACTCCAATGTGACGGCAACTCTTCAGAATCAGGACTCAACCCATATTCACGATTCTTCACACCTAGTAAATAATTTAAAAACATACGCTCATCAAAATCATTCGAAAATATCACGTTAAGTGGAAAAGAGAAATCTTTATCCCAGAAACTCGTACATACACATGGCTTGTTCAGATTCAAAAATCGTCCATTTTCTGTACCCCCAAAAGGCGTTTTCAGATATTGCAAAGGAAAACATTATTTAAATTTCACGTCCTAACATAATAAAAAATTAGGCTCACAGCCAAGCAGTTCAAAAAAAGAAAAATTTTTAGAAGGTTTCCAGCAAGCAGTTCAACTTTCTAGACCGTTCAAGAAACATGTTAAACACAAAGATTCTTTTACGAGAATTAATCCAGTATCTGGATTAGGAAGAAAAAGTCGGAAAATGAGTAATAAAAACATATGACAAGAAAATTTCTAAAAAAAAATAAAATTCAAAAATCCCGTGATATGCCCCAATTCACGAAGAAACAAAAATGGACTCAATAATTATGAAAGAGCCCTTACTAGCTCTTTAAAACGTTTTAAAAAATCCAGGAAAGGTATTAAAGAAAGATTTAAGAAAAACTGTTATAATATTAATCCACTAGATTCAGAACAAGGGTTTGATTCAAGTCCAGAAAGTAAAAAAATTGGATTTTCATTTTCAAAAAAATCAACACTGCAATCGAGAAAAAATAGCTCTCCCGATACTTGCAGAAATGCAACCAGACCTCCTGTTTTGGATTCAGAGTTTACGTCAATGCAACAAGGAGCTATTCCTAAAGCTGCTTTGATGAGTGAGGATCCCCTAAGTAAAAAAGGTAATGAAATAAATAGTAGGCACTCTTTCAAAAGATCTTCACCCAATACTGTTAAATTAATTGATAAGTTTTTAGAAAACTCTTCAAATTCTAGTTCTAAAACGACTAGAAAACGAGCCCCAATGTTAAAAGAAAAAGCTCGTAGCAGGAGTCTTTGTACTGAGGATAGCATTTCATATCCTGATACAGTTTTTTGTACAGATCTCAAAAAAACTTCTACCCGGTCGTCAAATAAATATATGAGCAATGTTACTTCACGCCATTCTCGCGCAAAAAGGCACAAAAGTCTGGAAAAAATTTCACCATCTCTTTTTCTTCAAGAAAACACAATTATTGATAAAAAGTCATCATCTTTCAATAATCTCGATAAACCAGAACGTAAAGAACCTAAGAAGGATTTGTTTTTGTCACCTAATTACAACTCACAAATATTTGAATCAAATGTTTTAAAATGCAATAAAGGTGTTACTGCAAGTTTTGAAAGTATAAATGTAAAATCTCCTAAATCTACTTTGGGAAAAGATAAAAGACAAACCTCGGACCTGCTTCAGCGTCTTGATAGTGTGTTATCGGAGTTGGTTGAAGAGGAAAAATTAAAAATTCAAACCTACGAAGTGTTAGAAGCAAATCAGGACAAAATTTATTGTAAATCTCCTCTTTCTCAAAAATTAAAAGTAAAGAAAAAAACAAAGGACAGGAAACTTTCCAATGTAAATATACATCCACTCTATTTAACACCTCCGGATGTATTATTGCGATATAAAGAGAAGTTTACTGATTATAAACCAAGAAATCCACGAATTTTGAAATCTGATTCTAAGTCGAAGCTTTTGACCATGACTTGTTACCAGCGACCGCGCCCTAAAAGACCTGTTTCTGCGATGAACATTAAAATGGGTGATTTGAACCCCAACTGTAGTAAAGAAAAGAATCAACCAAAGAATATAATGCAAAGAGATTGTCGAGATCCTGGATTTAACAATATACATAAAAGTAGTTTCGATGAGGAATGGAGTTACCCTTCATTTACTTCTGTTGAAAGCGAAAAAGATATTTTTAACAATAAAAATAGTCGCTTTGATGATGAAGAAGACACTTGTTACGGAAGTGACAACGTGAACTCGGACCTAACTGTAGAAAAGAATGAAATTGCTATTGAAATTTCTTCGAATTTGAAACGAAATACTAAAAACGTAGGTGATTGCAGTATCGACAGTGCTTACACTGAAAGTAGAGAAGCAACTCCAGATATTAAAATAAACGATGTTAGTTCAGTCTTGCATTCTGTAATAAATGATTGCTACAAGCTTAAAGATTATGGCGATCCATTTTCAAGCTCCACAAGTACAGTCAGGGTTATTAATGATGCGAAAAAATACCTTTTGGATAAAATAAAAGACACACAGTCGTATAGCGATAACAACATTAACAGTATCCTGCATTACTATTCAAAAAAATGGACTCACATTCCCGATCGTGAAATGAAGATTATTGTACGTTCTATTCGTAGTGACCTTGGGGTGAGAGCTCCTCCAAAAGAGTGTATTGAATTCTTAATGGAAGAAAATTTTCAACCAAACGTGAAGGGTAATAGTTGTCAAGATTTAACAGACAATTCAGCTTTATCAATATCATTAAAAAAAGAATTGTCGAAAGAGGATATACTGCTAGACCTGACTGAAACCTTACCAGAGTATCTGAAAGCTTACAAGGAGAATAGGACAACCTCATCGTTATCCCCTTCTCCCGAACCTTGCAAGTTTAGTTTTAATAAAAAGCTTTCAGGAGGAAGCCTAGAACCGCTGAACAAGACTGACAACCCCAATGAATCTTCTCCGCCCTTCTCCGATCGGAAGATGTCAGTTCCTCCCATTGAGATAAATGAATTGTTTATACAAACTGACGAAAGTGATGAGGATTGGGTGAAACAGGTTGTTGGAGAAGAAACCTTCAGAGAAATGAAAATGATCATTAATGAGTTGAAAGAAAAAGGGAAAAATTCAGAAGCTGATCCAGAAGACTTTGAGAAAATGGCAAGTGAGTTGTGCGAGAAATTTAGCATTTCATTTTAAAGAAAGAAATCAAAGCTAAATAATTTCGTATATATAAGGAGACATCGTTTAAAAGGCGTTAAGAAATCGTGAATAAGTTGTAAAAGAAAACTATCTTAGATTTGAATTGACATCAACATTGCACAAAGTATTAATTGTTTAGTTTTACCATTAATGACCGATTAGAGTATATTTCCAGTATTGTGTAAATAAAATAGAAGTTATATTTGCTGTGAACGTTCATTTATGTCTCAGTAATTGTCCAAGAATTGTTATTTAAGTAATTTTGATTCTAAAATAGGTTGTTCGCTTTAGTTAAACCCAAGAATTAAAAATGTGGAACATTTTTATATTCGGGGGGATAAAAATCGAAAATAAAAAAATCTACAACTGATAACATAATTATGTTTTACGGTTTTCCATTTATTATATATATATATATATATATATATATATAGGTATATGGTATATATATATATATATATTTATTTATATATTTTTATATATATATATATATATATATATATATATATATATATATATGCTTGTTAAAATAATTGTGAAATGAGTCTTTTCGTGAGAAATGAAAATGAGTAATGTACTTTAATTTGAACATTAGACTTGAATTGAATAAAAACGCTTATTTTCATTAGGCATTGATTTGCCTTTATGATCGAAAGTAACATTTGGCAATAAAACAGAATTAGTTCATAATTTTGACAAGACTAATTGCACGAATGTGATGGAATAAGTGGAAAGCAAATTCGTACGTTTGGTAGCTTCACTCTTTCCATTTATATTAATTTTGAAATCGGGAAAATAAATTAAAATATACTATATATAGTCACCCATTAAACGAGGAGCTAATAATAAAAAAAGAAACGAGGAGCAGGTCAACGAGAAAAAGAAACATGAAGATGAAAACTTCGGGAAACATTCTGATTAGAGGTAGCCTGCAGTGAAGAAACAATAGATTGTGGGGAAGGTAATGTATCTGAAGGAAAGAAATAAAAACCAACGTGCGGAACCGAAGAAGGTGAACACTCGAACAATGCAAAAATAAAGAAATCCTATGAATTTTAAAACATCGATCGAATTATCGAGAACCAAGATTGGATTTGTAAAAGACGCTTCTCATGTCACCACTGAATTCAACCGAACGCAAATGTAAACACAGGATAATGGTTTCAATTCCTTAGGGAGACGACCAACTTTAGCATATACCGGAAATGGCGTCAAAAGATGATACGACCAAAAATCTCTTAAAAATTAGAATAGTAGTCAAGACTCGTAGTGGAATACGAAACAAAGTTGACGGCAATAATCCAAAACAAAATTAAAATGGTACAAGAAAGTTAATATTTAAGATGTTATAAAGGTCTGTTGAAATTCAAGACGAACAGAGGAAAGAAAGACATCATGATATTACGGATTGAAACTATAGTCGAAAAAATGTTCTAGAATGAAAGAGGATGCAGCATTAATAGAGCTCTAAGGTAATCATCTATAGTCTATAGTCTTTATAGGACCATGAAATGAGTCTTACCTGAGGAATAAAGAAAGTAGATATATGCCTTATGTACTTAAATTTAAAAATTGAATTACAATTTGAATAAAACGATGATTTTCTTTAGGCATTTTTAAAGTTCCGTGATTATTTTCAATTGAAAGTGACACTTAGCAATTAAAACAGCTACACTGGATCATAAATTTGGTAAGATGGAATAGATCTCAGTAAAATCGTGGGTTTGGCAGCTTCACCATCTCCATTTTTTAATAGTATAGATAGCTTTGAACGAGAAAATAAACGGGAATATATATATATATATATATATATATATATATATATATATATATATATATATATATAGCATATATATATATATATATATATAGCATATATATATATATATATATATATATATATATATATATAACATCTCATATCATCATCATCATCATCTCATCATCATCATCATCACCTGTTCTTTGCTTCCCCATAACTGGGAGTAGGGTGCTCAAACATGCACCGGGAACCGAGGAATGCAGAACATTTAGGGTACGAATAAGTAGTAGTGGGATCCAAACCCAGCTACCAAGAAGAAAAAAACTGTAATCGAGGAAGAGGATTGAAAGATATAGAGAAAATTCAAGAAATGAGGGAATAGGAAGAAGATTTAAAGATTACATATGTAACAAAGTCACAAACATGCTGGGTCGGAGGAGGCAACAAAATTCCACTAGTATTGGTTCTTGTATCGTATGCTATTTCTTAGTTGCGACGCGAAGACCGTAACACCATAATAAGAATATAGATATATATATATATATATATATATATATATATATATATATATATATATATATATATATATATATATATATATATATATATATATAGGTAGTAGTATATAGCATATACATGTTATGTATGTTGGTTGGAGTATATATATATATAGTATATATATATGCAAAAATATATATATATATATATATATATATATATATATATATATATATATATATATATATATATATATATATATATATATATATATATATAATAATAATAATAATAATAGGAGAGTCTATATGAATTTCGATCCATACACATCTCTCCGTTATAGCATATTTATAATAAAAAATACTTATACTCAAAGGCCGCAAAACTGCTTAATAACAAAATAATTTTAAGATGCATTTTGATGTGAAGGTTTATGAGATATTTTCCTCTATGGCAGAGAGAATTCCCTCGATTATGCTTTGTCTGCATTCAAGGGGACCCCTCCCATTGAAGCAGTAATGATTCCTAAGGAAATCGAAGAATTACGACCGCAAACCTCCGACAAACTTGCTGCATCATTGTGCCAAAAAAACGTTGACTCTCGGTATACTGGGGTCTTTCTTTCGGAAGACTTGAAGAGATTGGACAGAATACAGAGATGAGAATGTGATCGGAGGAGCTCAGAGGAGAAAGAAAGACGACAAAAGAAGAAGAAAAGGTCAATAATGTTGGATTTATGCTCAAGGCGATCAGGAATACAGATAGGGAGATTCATTATATGCTCCAGGTTATTTCTGCATAGAGACATAGAAAGCAAGTTCATCGACTGTATCTTGAGACTACAGAAAAAAGCTATTGGCAGTGGTGAACATCGAAATTACCTAAAATGATAATTTCAGAGAAAAGCGAAGAGGGAATGTGCTCTATTTTGAAGATTAGATAGTCCAAAAACTTAGGATGGTCTCTATGGCCTACAGAACAAGTGAATTTATTCATAGATTGTCGAGTGAGCCTATGCCACAATGAGGGAAATTTGGACCACTTCATATTAGAAACACGTGATCAAACAAAATCAAAAGTCAAAGTCACGTGTACAACATCATCCTTTGGTTCAATATTGAAATTAGAGACAGTAATTAACAAAGAACAGAATAGGGTTTGCTGTAAAAGCAGTGAAGCAACTTGACAAACTTGTCAATAAGAAGAAAATAAGAATGTGGCGTGGCTTTCGACAAAATAGGAATTGGGATAAAGACTGCGAAAGTTGCAGATATTGATCAGAAAAGGAGATCGTGCACCAGAGCAACGTCAGTGGAGAAGTCTTTGCGACACCAGAGGCTGCTAATTCCCAAGTAATGATGGGGACGAGAATTGGGTGAGGGGCTTTATTTGTATTCCGCCTCTCCAAACATTCCCAAGGGAAGTTTATTTTTAAAATTAATAATAAAAAAAAAATGTTTAAGTGTGTACTTGTAAACCTGTGGAAATTGTGTGAAGAAAGTGGAGGGACCGGTGAGAGCGCCCACTAAACAAGTTCAACAAACACACTTGAAAACGTCTGTGACGGTAAAGCACGAAAAGGATGTACCAGAGAGCAACGGAGCGTATTGGAATGTTCCAGTCCAACCTAGCACTTGCATCTCCTAGGACGGTGCCTACGCCTCCCATATATATATATATATATATATATATATATATATATATATATATATATATATATATATATATATATATATATATATAT
>JABUQX010003712.1:22500-57500 GCA_015478945.1 Trachelipus rathkii | reverse complement strand
ATATAAAAGTTGAACCAGATTTGAAATGAACATAAGATGGAGTTTCGGTCATCTGACAAATGACTGAATAAGTTGCTGAAAATTCTGAAGATTGTTAATGAAAAGTGAATGGTAGGAGTAGGACCAAACCCGAGAAGGGAACAGCACAGTAATAGGGAGGTGGTGATAGTCACCACAACAGTCACGATATAGAACGTGATTTGAAAGAAAGCAAGATATAAGTAAAAAAAAAAAAAGAAGAGAATGTGGGAACTTAAGAGAGGATAGGTCAAGCCACACCACACAAAACTTCAAGTAGTCCTTAGGGACTGAAGATCATAAATCTGTGAAATGAGGAGGAAGAGTATCTGTAGTAGACTCGGTGACGAATCGATAGTGATCGGAAGGTAAAGGAATTCCAGATGATTCAAGAAATGAGAGTTATGAGTTGAAAGGGTTTTAAAGATCTTAGACAAGAATGCAAATGAACATGATAAAGTTATGGTTGAAGGATTATAACATTTTTCGAAACAAGATGATGGAAATAACTACAGAGGTAAAGGTTAAGTATCAAGGGATAGCTTCATCTCAGAAGCACACCTCCCTCAAAAAGTTCGGAGAAGAATGTCATACGGTCTTGCTTTCCTAACGTTTATATAAATTTTAGGGCCCATATACCCGATCAAACTATATATATATATATATATATATATATATATATATATATATATATATATATATATATATATATATATATATATATATATATATATATATATATATATATATATATATATATATATATATATATATATATATATATATATATATATAGGCATATATATATATATATATATATATATATATATATATATATATATATATATATATATATAAATATATATATACTCTCTCTAAATATATATATATATATATATATAATATTTCCGTTCCCATGATTCACGCTGAAGCCCCCTTTAAGATACCTAATCGACCCTTAAATTAGAACTAAATTTATTTTCCTCAGCACTGGCGATTTTATATTAGGTCGTTTTCCACAGGATAAACAAATTGGTATTTATATATATATATATATATATATATATATATATATATATATATATATATATATATATATATATATATATATATATATATATATATATATATATAAAAGAGAATCAACACGTACCGTCGTGCACCCGGGCAGCAGGGACGCAGAGGTGTCCACATGGCTAAGACGCATAGCTAGGGCGATAGGCCTATCAAGCCACTTCCCAAAATAAACTGCTTGCAGAACTCAAGCGCGAGCCTCGGAAGCCGGACAGAACTTTAGACGACGACTTCGGCGAGATTTACGGACTAGGAATCAGGAAAACACTTTCAAGAATTATAGGTGTGCCACGATAAATGTGGGTACCTATGGAGAAAAAGAGGAGGAGATAATAGTTATCATGAAGGAGAGGAAAATATGTTGGAGATGAAATTGAGAGAGAGGGTGTGAGAGGAGTGTGGAAAGAAAGAGAGATGGAGAAAGGATTTGTTCTGATGTATAGTGGGGTGAGAGAAGGAATAAGAAAGCATGATGTCCTGGAATTATAATTGGGACCAGACTGTCACCATCTTTGGTAAAAAGAAATTATAAATGAGAGGATGATGATGTGTGTGTTGAAGATAGGCAGGATAACATATAGAACAGTCAGGTATCCCAACCGGTGGACGTGCCCCCTTAGGGAGGAAAAAAAATTAGATTTATGGAATTGATGGAGGAAGAGGTGGGGATGGAGGAGGAGGGAGAGAGGTGCGTGTTGATGGGAGACTGCAGCTAGAAGAAGAGATGGAGAGGAGTAATGGAACCATTTGGAGGGAGGAGACAAAGCTTATGGAGGAAGTGATCGATTTTTGTGAGAAATGACCTAAAATTAATGAACGTTTTCAAGCATAGAGAGTCATATATCTTTACACGAGATATAGATGGAATCAGGTAACGAAACAATTTTAGATCAAAAATCGGTGATAGACTACATGATAGTCTCCGATAAAGGATAGTGCAAAAATGTAAAAGGTGATCGAGAGTGTCCTTGGATGCAGGATCATAGACTGGTGGTGGCGGACATGAAGATAAGAGGGAAGGGAAGAGTATGAGCAGAAAAGGGCAGTGATCAGAGTGGAGAAGTTGGCAGCAGAACAAAGAACGAGATGAAAAGTATGAACCTTGAAATGGAAACCACAGGAATGGGAGAAGCAGACCTGGGATGTCAGGGAAGTGGCAGAGAAGCTTTTGGTAAGATGGGTAGGAGGAATTTAGGAAGGAGACATACACCATGCTGGATTGGAACGAAGAAGTGAAAGATGCAATCAGAAAGAAAAGGAAAAACAGGGGAGAAAGGAAGGAAGTGGCTGAAAAGAAGAACTAGTAGCAAAGGGAGGGAATATGTACAGGCAGAATGAGGTAGAAGGGAATAAGAGGAGGGCAAAAAGATGGAACGGAGAGGAGAATGGCAAATAACGAGAGATGTGGGCGAAGAGAAAAAAAACTATTTAAGATGGCGAAGGCATATAGAAAACCAAAAACCGTAGAAATAAAAGATACAAACGGAGATTCTTGTGAGACCGGAAGAAAGAAATGATAGATGGACCGAATACTATGATCTGCTAAATGTAGAATACAAAGACAGAGAACAAGGGGAAGAAGCTGCAGATCAGAAGAAGAGGAGGAAGAAGAGGAAGGAGGAGGGAAGGCGGAGATATAACGGTGGAGGAATATGATGAGAGGCTATAAAAGGATGAAGAAGGGTAGCTCCAGAGACAGGGTGGCTGTGGGTTGGTGGTGGGGAGGGAAGAGAGGGAGCTGAAGGAGAATCGTGGTTTGATGAACAAGTGGTGTTGGAGGAAGGTGCCCGGAAGGTGGGGCAAAAGCAATAATAATACCAAAATATAAAGGTGAAGGAGATGCAGGAAGCTGTAATAATTATAAGAGGTATTTCACTGATGGACCATCTGGCAAAAATATATAAGAAAGAATATTGGAGAGGAGGTTGAGAGAGAGGGTAGAGCCGAGACTCGGAGAAGAGCAGTACGGGTATAGAAGAGGAAGAGAACGACGGACCTCTTATTCCACACTGAGAATGGTCTCGGAAAAGATGCTGGATGGCAAGAGATTCTTTATAGCTTTCATCGATCTGCAAAAGGCATTGATTCGGTGCCAAGGAAAAAGCTCTGGGGAGCTATGGAGAGATGGAGTAAGAGATTTAGATTAAAGAAGGCAATAGAAAGTATGTAAGTAAGTTGTAATGTTAGAACTAGTGCTATAACGATATTGAGCAGTTTGAGGTGGCTGGGTGAAGTGTTTTATCACCACTGCTGTTTATATTATATTTAGACGTGGTGGTAAGGAAAGTGAAAAGACTGGGAGAATTTGAAGGGACATAATATGGCATATGCGGACGATCTGTCATGTTGGAGGAGCGAGAGAAAGGAGACGATTCGAGAGGTGGTAGAGTTGTTTGAGGAGGTTGGAGGAAGCAGGGTTGAAGATGAACGTACAGAAGAAAGAGATGTCAAAAGTAACCGGAGGAAATGAGGAGGGGATGGGGACGATATGGTGAGAGAGAGAGAGGAGGAGGAGAGAAACGTGAAATACCTGCAATTATCTCGGAGGGTGTTTAACAGAAGGGGAGAAGTGGAGGAGAGATTGCAGAATGACAATATGGATTAGTTATACAACCTTGGTATGCCCCTTAGGTGAAAGATGAAACATCGGAATATAGAGGCTAAAGTGATTTTTAACAGTACTGACTCGCCTGCTTTACGGAGCAGGAAATATGGACAACCTCAACAAGAAGAGAGGAAGTAGAATACAAGCTTGGCGAGGAATGAGGGGGTATTAGAACTATGATTGGAAAGATTAGGAGGGACAGAATAAGGAATGAAGTAATTAGAGAAGATATTGGGGTGAAGATGATAATACTGAAGATGGATGTGGGAGATTGAGATGGTGGGGGACATCTGGAGAGGATGGAGCAGGAGAGAATGCCGAAAAGAAGATAGGAATGGACAACAGAGGGCAGAAGACCAAGGGAAAGACCGAAGAAGAGATGGGACGGTGGAGGACTCTCTGAAAAGATGTCAGCTACCAAAAATGAGAGTGCTGAAGAGAAGAGGATGCAGGAGAGGAATGTCTGGAGAAAGATGCTTGCGCGCGACTGACAGGATGAAGAATCCTTTCTGGGAGAGGAAAAAGTAAGGAAGATATATATATATATATATTTTATATATATATATATATATATATATATATATATATATATATATATATATATATATATATATACACATAGGAAATGTCTCTGCTATATATATATATATATATATATCTAACTACACAATCTCAGCAGACAAGAAGAAAAGTCCAACCATAGTTGTATTATTACACTCATGCAAAAATATCCATTTCGAAACACTACAAATCACACAAAACACCTCATGAACAACGATCAAATATCTATTTACAATAAATAGAAATAAAAGTTGAATAAAGAAAAACTATACAACCTTGGCATTTTTATATCCCCAACTTCATCTGGGCCTCATGTCCAGGAAATTATGTATAAGACCTGTATCTCCCTTAACACAAACAATAACTACAGATATTAACAGGGTCCTCTGGCATATGCCCCACATGGCTTAATACCATACACACACACACAAACACACACACACACACACACACACACAAACACACACGGAGAGGCGACGCACTTATAAATAATTTACATTCACTCAGCATTCTTAAAAACAAAAACTAACCTATTTGAAGTCCCTTACAACATAATCAGAACCCCACATTCACAGATATTACGTTTTGTTCCCCTAAATCCATGTTACCACAACATGCCAAACCTTTCAGGCTCTCTCCTCAGATCGCATCCCAATTCTAATCACAATTCAACATAATCACCCATCTCAAACGTCTTACAAGAAAACATACATCAACTACAAGAAATCAAATTGACAAGATTTCACTAACAACATTGAACTGGATCTAGAATCCTTCCAAACAACTGACTTTCACTCTCTCAACAAAGCAATACAACACTTCAATAAAATAATACTATAAGCATCCTAAAGAAAATATCCTACATGGCCACCGCAGACAATTTAGCCCTAACTTCTCACCTGAAATAGACACCCAACAAATAAAGCAAAGAAACACGCCTTAAGACAAAATAGATAATCATATCTAGACCAAATAAACCAAATTGCAGACGGTAGTAATAGAATAAATATCTTAATCAGCTCAAATAAGAGAGAGAGAGAGAGAGAGAGAGAGAGAGAGAGAGAGAGAGAGAGAGAGAGAGAGAGAGAGAGAGAAAACTGACAATAGTATACCCAAAGCACTAAATCATGAGATCGGAAAAACAAGAATATATCTCACAATAAAAAAGATCCATACATCTCATACTCAACCACCCCAACCCAACCCATGTAAGCAAAACATTAAAATCCCTAACCCAAAAAAACAATTGAATATTATTATTATATCAAACTATTCAAATATCAGCCATAAACCCACAATCACCACAATAGACAATAAACATGACTTAAAGTAAAAATCAATCAATAAGACCTCGATCCCTCATTCGCTCCGCTAGAGAGCCCATACTTTATCATGAAAGCTAAATTATTTCATAAGCAGCAGGGACCAGATTAAATATCCAATATTCATCTCAAACACTTAGAGCACAACACATCATCTTGCCACAGGAAAAATGCCTGTGATGGGGTTGGAGGAACAACAAAGCGCGAATTAAGCAAAGTCAGCTTACAAAGAACAACAACATACCAAATTCTTAATATTGACCAAATATATTCATTCTGCAAAGAGAAAATAAGAGGAATAACTTATTTTCTCGTAAAAGAAGAAGAAATTCATGAACACATTGAAAGACTTAAAACGAGATATGAAAATTGTTTGAGAATTAAGGGAACAAGAAACTTTCAAAAATTCTTTCCACTTTCAGAGAACATAATTAGGTGCTATCCAACCTCAAAAACTGACGTTTACGAAGACCACTGTGTCAGCAAAATTGTTTCATTAAGTGTAGAGATAAATGACACAGTAGCTTGCGTATATGATGACCAATGGTGGATTGGAAAGGTAGAAGAAATAAGTGTGGAGAACGATGATGTTTACATATATTTTTATCATCCTTCCGGACCCAGAACTTCATTCAAGATGTCAGATTGCGATCGGGTATGGATCCCAATGAAAAATATTTTACGAAAACTTTCTGGGCTTGAAATAAAAATGTTTCCAAAGAAATCTCTCTTCTTCTGAATCAAAGTTTCGACAGTATACAGACAATCACAGATACAGCTAGAAGTAGAAATATATATATATATATATATATATATATATATATATATATACATATATATATATATATATATATATATATATATATATATATATTAAATATATAAAAATATATATATGTATATATATATATATATATATATAATATATATATATATATATATATATATATATATATATATATATATATATAAATATATATATATATATATATATATATATATATATATATATATATATATATATATATATATACACACCATTTACAATTTTATTATTTTTTACTTTTTTTTGTTATAATCATACGTAAAATTTATACATATATATATATATATATATATATATATATATATATATATATATATATATATATATATATATATATATATATATATATATAATATATAAATATATATATATATGAATAAATTTTCAAAAAGAATTTAGATTAGTACAATGTCATTTTACAGTATAGATATAATGGTACTGTACATTCTTATATATTAACCAAAAAATTAAATTTTTTTAATATTTAGACTTTCATTTTCTCCTTGATGCCACACTATTTCATTTGTCTATGTATTGTCTTGAACTAATAACTATAATAATAACTATCATAACACAACTTAAAAAAAAAATTTTTTTGGCATTTTTGAATATGGTTGTATTTCTTAAAACAAGCAAATACCAAAGTCAATATTGCAGGTGTGAAGGAACATCTATGGTAGTAGTAAAATGTGTGAAAATTTCAGATTTTTAGCACTTACCCCATCAGAGATATTAAGGTTCAAAGTTACCGATTTTCAGAAAAATTGATTTTTGGACACCCTGTAAATTTTTTTAAAATATTTACCAAATAAGACAAGCCCTACTTTAAGTGTATCATCACACAAAAATTTTATATCGTTAAATTATTTCCTTCTTTTAATAATACCACGAAAATGGAAATTTCTTCGATTTTTAACACAATTTTTCGGATTCATTTTCATGGTGAAATATTATTTTCCCAAAAAAAAACAAGAAAGGCCAAATGTACCTTAAAGTATCCCTAACAAATCACTCGCTATGAAATTTGGTATAAAAATTACCAATATGGAGATATGACTTAAAATGTTACCTCTATTAAGTGATAAATTTTGCTCCACCTGGTCAAACATTTTAGCTCACCCTGTTACAACCAGAGTAAATCTACAAAAACGAATGTTGGTTTAACTCAGGGATAACATGTCCCTCCTGCAAAAATATAAAAGTTTTCAAAAATTATCGAGCGGCCAACTTCCATTATTTTGGTACGCAAAAAATGGATAGACCCTCTTAACAAAACACCCTTACAATACTAGGTCTGACATTTGATACACATATGGCACCCCACATCAACAATATTACATCTAGGTTTGATAAATTAAGCACGTACATTTAAAGCTTAGCAGAGACAAACTTTGGTCTAACACAAAGAGACCAACCACAATGAGTATACAGACAATCTTCTCCTCTTTTAACTACGAATCACTCGCCTGGGCAACCGCAATTGCAAAATCTAAAACTCAATATTAGAAATCGTTCTGAATAACGCCCGCAAGGTAATAACTGGTTGTCTTCCCACCACATCTATCCGCCACTCTGACTGCAATAAAACCTCCCTATAAAAACCCTGTTATTATTATTGACATGATACTTATTATATAGTAAATCACTCTCAATATATCTTCCATTAAACCAAACACTACAACGACCTCCCTGAACCTATAGAGATGAAAATTACACCAGTGATATACTATTCTGGCATATTCAACACTCCTCCTCCCCTCCCAAATATGTCACTCCCAAGCAAACGACAACACAAAATATATTTTGTTAGATTGCTCGGCTTAGCAAGCAGACACCCAACTATGGAGACATTTAATCTAATAGATCACCTTGCCAATGGTGGCGGGGAATTCTCGAGGTTGAAACAAAAATATATAGGAGATTGGGCAGGAGGCTGACAGAGTAAAGAGTAGTTATATATATATATATATATATATATATATATATATATATATATATATATATATATGCTATATATATATATATATATATATATATATATATATGAAAGAAGAGATTTTTTTGAGAGAGAGAGATTGAAGATGGCTTTTACTCGCGATACGTTCGTAGGTGTGTTTTGTTTGTCCATACAAAAGTCGCGCGTCCAAATCAATCCCGAAATAGAAGAGAAAAAATACATTAAATAATGACAATAACGTGGAAATGCACTATGAGTTGTGTCTGATGTGCGTGGTCGCGTTGTGGTGTTCGATTTGTAATTTGTACTATTGATTCATATTTTCCCCCTTCCGTTTAACATTTACTTCGCGTTGAAAATTTCTCAATTTTCAAACCTTTTTAATGTAGAGGTTCAGAGTTAGGCCACCGTTTTGATCGGGTTTTATCGATACAAAACATTTTCTCTTGCCTTAATGTACACGTATATATATATATATACTATATATATATATATATATATATATACTGTAAACAACATATATATATATATATATATATATATATATATATATATATATATATATATATATATATATATATATATTATATATATATATATATATATATATATATATATATATATATATATACATATATATATATATATATATAATATATATATATATATATATATATATATATATATATATATATATATATAGATATATATTCTTTTTATTAAATAAAGGCCATCCATTATTTCTAATATATATATATATATATATATATATATATATATATATATATATATATATATATATATATATATATATATATATATATAACTATATATATATATATATATATATATATATATATATATATATATATGGGCATATATCACTGTTTTAAAACTCTCTAAAGATTTTTGCATATATATATATATATATATATATATATATATATATATATATATATATATATATATATATATATATATATATATATATATAATAGGAAAAGAATTTCAAAGTGATATATATATATGTATATGTATATATATATACATTTATATCTACACTTTATATATATATATATATATATATATATATATATATATTTATATATATATATATATATATATATATATATATATATATATATATATATATATATATATATATATATGTATATATATATATATATCTATTATTACGTCGTTTGGAGTTGTTGAAGGCATAATGATCCTTTGACCTTTTGGAAAGAACCGTCTTTTAACTGACCTTGTTGCCCATTTCATATTATACAACTGGACATTACCTGAACAAATGGTTAAGTTGAACTCCTTAATTACAATTATTTGTGTTTCTGCTATTTTAATTGTTTTGGTATAAATAGCATTGAGCATCACAGTGTTTATGATAGTGTTGTTTCAGTCTTTGATCTTTACTTGATTCTTCTTCTTTTGATCTTTTATTTATTACCACTTTAACGTTGTTATCTATTTAGATTGTCTTATTTTCTTTTAATGTAAGTTTTTTCAGCTATTGCGTATTTTAAGTATTCCCATGAGATAAGTAAGCTTTTTGTTGTTGTTGTTGTTGTTGTTGTTGTTGTTGTTGTTGTTAAGTAAAAATCGCTACCACCTATGTGAAGATTTATTGTAAAAAGTCGCCCTCTATCCTTCTGCGCCGCACGAACAGACAGTGATGGGATGAATATAGAAGGAACGGCGAAAATATTATCTGTTCCTTCGAAGATCGAACATGGAAGATAAATAGCCATTTCTTCATTCCTAAAACAATCGCATATTTGAAACTGCAAAGGCTTCAAATTTTATAACAATTTGTTTTGAACTTTTACGCATTTATATATCTGAATTGAAATTGACACATGAAAAGCTTCAATTGTTTTCGCTTCTTTTGTCTCAGAATCAACCTTTGTGTTAAAATGGTTTAGTACTTATACAATGAATAAAATAATAATATAACCCAATTTTTATGAAAAAGAATGCATACTGACATTCTTGGCGCTGATGAAAAAAAGGCAAATATATGCCTCGTCACCTGCGATTTCGTCAATGTTGGAGCATTCTTCTTCTTTAATAATGAGCAATCATATAATATATATATATATATATATATATATATATATATATATATATATATATATATATATATATATATATATATATATATATATATATATATATATATATATATATATATATATAATTATATATATATATATATATATATATATATAATATATATATATATATATATATATATATATATATATATATATATATATAATATATATATATATATATATATATATATATATAGTGAAAATCTAGGTAGTTTGTTTATAATAAAGAATTTTCAAAGCAAATGTTGTTGCCTTCTTAGAACTTTTATCCTACTTTCCATAAACACTAATATTCTTCTCCAGTCTTCCTTCTGATGTTCCTCTTTATATCTTCAACGAATATTCTGCATCATGATTTTCTTGGAGTGATCTTAGCTCCGCCGAGGAGACAGGGTAAGATTCCTGAGTGTAACTTCGATAGCATATTTAGACAAATCCCTTTGAGTATTCATTTGGTACCTTTTCAGTAAACCGACCGGAAAGGAGTCAAGAGGATAGATAAAAGAAGAAAGTTTGTGAAATCGAGTTTTGGCCAGATTCTATCGAAGGCTTGCGATAAATATATTACTTATATATATATATATATATATATATATATATATATATATATATATATATATATATATATATATATATATATATATATATATATATATATATATATATATATATATATATAAATGTATCAATGAACAAGCAAACATATATATATATGTGTCTAATTATAAATTCATAGATATATATATATATATATATATATATATATATATATATATATATATATATATATATATATATATATATAGCAACATATATATATATATATATATATATATATATACAGTATATATAATTTCGATTCTTAATCGATTGAGCCTTAGAGCGCGATTTTTGTCACTCGGAGATAAAATTTAAAATAATAAAAAGGTTTCCGGATATTCCGTGATAAGATATAATCAAAATCTCTAGAAAAAAAATAAGGTAAAATAATTGAACGACTTAATTTGAGGGCTAAGGGACTTCTTTCCTTCCTGAACCTCTCTCTCTCTCTCTCTCTCTCTCTCTCTCTCTCTCTCTCTCTCTCCTCTCTCTCTCTCTCTCTCTCTCTCTCTCTCTCTCTCTCTCTCTCTCTCTCTCTCTCTCTCTCTCTCTCTCTCTCGGAAATATCACATTATTTCTCTTTCTAAACAAGTTTCTAAGAGGTTAGATGCTTTTGAGGTGTCTTCAGAAATTCATCACACCACCCTATATAGTTGCTTGCTCTGCATAGGTGGGGTTTTCGTCCTTGTATGGAGTGTGCGTCATATATCTAGGATGGATCCACTCACACAGACCTTCTTGAAAGGGTGGGGTCTAGGGCTTTTCGCTTTATTTAACTCTCTCTCTCTCTCTCTCTCTCTCTCTCTCTCTCTCTCTCTCTCTCTCTCTCTCTCTCACAACAGACATTGTTCTTCCAAAATATCTTTTAATATCATGTCTCCTCTCCTAATGGGATCTCGTGCGACTCTTTTGTCTACATAGTCTCTCTCTCTCTCTCTCTCTCTCTCTCTCTCTCTCTCTCTCTCTCTCTCTCTCTCTCTCTCTCTCTCTCTCTCTCTGTTAAGATGGATAATCTTAAGGATTATCACTCACTATGCATGAAAGAAAGGGAAATCCTTCTTCAAATATGTCGTCACTCCATTTCCTCTCTCTCTCTCTCTCTTGAATCGGTTAATTGGATCCTTATTAATGGAATCTTGATCAATGGAATCCTCATTTGAACCATAACTTTGGAGGGTTTCATGTGGACCTTTGATCTTTCCTTCCAGAGGATATATATATATATATATATATATATATATATATATATAAATATACTCATATATATATATATATATATATATATATATATATATATATATATATATATATATATATATATATATATATACCGTCTACCATTACTGTGGGGTGGTGCCAGCTGCTGATCCGAATTTTCAATTAATTACAATTTTCAAATAACCCTATCTTGTGTCAATATATTTTTCTCATCCATACTTATCTTTATCTACTAATGTTTCCATTACTTCATCAAGCTATGTGCATTTGGGTGTGGTTCTTTCCCTATTGCCTACCATTTCGAACATAAAACCTTCTTAGATAAACTCTCTTCATCCATTCTATGTACATTCCCATACCATTTCCGCACCCATTGTTCTTCTATATCCATCTGAATTTCTCCTGACAGTCATATCCTTTATCATTGCATTCGAATCCTATTACTTCTCTTCACCCCACAAATATATCTCAAGCATTTCATTTCCAAAATATGTCTCCCCCCCCCCAACATACATTCCTTTTTAACTTTCTAGTGAAATTTCCTCTTATCTGAATTTCCTTAATTAAAATTACTTATTTAACGATTTCCCTTTTCCCAACCCCATGATCAATCTCTTCTTTGTTTCTTCCAATGATCCAGTACCCTTACTTAAGTACTTAAGAGTGTTGCGTCCGTTATGCCTTTATCTGCCATATTTATTCTATCAAGGCCAGGCTAAACAGATTTTACGCTTTTATTTATTAACTATAATTACTTTATTTTTAAGCTAGGTTAATTTAACATCCTAGCTTAAACCCAGACACAAATTCATCTGTTTTTCTTTTGGATTTGCTAGCAAGACATCACTATCAGAAAACAGTAGAACAGTCAACTCTCATTTACTCTAATGTAGAAACATTTTCGTTTCTCCCAAACCTATCCATTTTCATAGCTTGGCTACTCCTAAAAACATTAAATAATCTTGGAAATAGTCTGTCAATCTGTTTCAGACCTGCTGCAACTTTAAAATATATCTTTCCCAGATTCAGAAGTTTTATACGGCCGCCGTTCATCCTATAAGTCTAGCAAACTGGTATTCCCTACTTTATTCTAATTTTCATTAGTTAAATTTTATATGTCACATCATTTAAATACTCTTATTATGTATGGTGACTCTTCATTACTCTTTTTGTCATTTCGAAAAGCATCTCACTCAACAACAAATAGCTGATATTAGGAGGGTGACCTTGAAACAAGTGACCCCCCATCTTGAGGGTGACTTTGGAACAACTGACCCTTCATCTTTTTCATATTTCTAATTGAAGCGGAGAAAACATGATGATGTCTCACAAAGTAAATTAGTTCACCTATCTACTCGACAAAATCTTCGACACAACTCGAACCGTCCTTTGTTCTTGATTTTCTTGGCTTTTTTTCTCATGTTCTCAGAAAGATCACAATTTCTCACACTAAACAAGCATATAAGAAATTAGGTCTTCTGAGACCCCTTCCAGACTTCGCACAACTCCAGTTGCTTGATCTGTACAGATTTGTCGCCTTCTCTTGTATGGTGTATGTTTCACACATCTGGTACAATTCTTGCAAAGGTGGAGTCGGAGTTTTTTTTCTCTCTCTCTCTCTCTCTCTCTCTCTCTCTCTCTCTCTCTCTCTCTCTCTCTCTCTCTCTCTCTCTCTCTTCTCTCTCTCTCTCTCTCCTATTTTGGTCGTTGAACTGTTGCTTCACTCTCCTTATTCTATGGCTATAACAATAGATACTACTTTTTTAAATTTTCTGTTCGCATACCTCCTATTTTGCATAGAGTTTGCGTGACTCGCCTTCCCACATAGCCTCATCCTTTCTATCCAATTTTTTCCCTCAGACTTAACTGGTGCGGTCAAATTTAAGTGTTATCTACTGGTAAAATCTGGGTCAATCTTCCTTCATCAATTTCCCTACTTCCTTTTATTTGCACATCTTCAATCTCTTTGTATTGGACTATGTTAACTTTTGTTTTTGTTTTTCTTATAAGGAAGTTTTTTTCCCTTTATTCTGGTGGATTTTATTAAAGCCTGTGGCGTTTCCCCTTCAAACTAAAAAAAAACTCCACGACACTTATTCTCTCTTTTCTTATGTTTCTGCTTGTATGCTTTCTCAATGTAAAGAATCTCCTCCTTTAATATTCTTTAGTTAAATAATTCTAGATTTTATTATAGTTAAAATGTTCCGCAAATTCCTACTAATCTCTTCCCATCTAAATACTTTTTTCTATGTTTAACTTGTTCTCATTCTTCCTACTTTTCTATTCTTCCACGTTTTGTATTCCCTTAAAGTATTATTCAAATCTTTCTTAGATTCCTGTATTATTTACTTCTATATAAACTTCCACCTCGTTTTTCGAACCCTTTTCATCACTTTTAACACGATTTTTTCTCCTCATAATTTGTTACTATCTTCTGATAATTTGTTACTATCTTTCTGCTATATTTTACATTCAAACTTCTATTTGAAACTTTCGCTTCCCATTTAATATATAATTTTGTACCACCCACTCATATTCTATCTCTGTTGTAAAGCATTTATTTGTCAAATAATCAAATATTTCTTTCTTTCCTTCTCCTAATAACATAATTAAATTCTTCACTCTCATTTTCTGTAAATAGCATCACGTATACAGTTGAACTTTCATTTTGTGAACTCTATCTCATCGTAGATTCTACACTCCTATCAAGTTCAAATTTTTTCTTCCACCCACATTGACTACTTACATAATGTTGCTTCGTACTTCAGTGTGATTGGATACATTTATTGATGCTCCTCATATGACTTCCACAGCCTTTAGTTATCTTCTCTTTCTCCGTTTGTTTTACTTTAGTTTGTGTAAAGAATATAAATGGTGTAAATAAATTTCTATGTAGAACTCTGTATGAACTACAGTAGATCTACAGATAGAAACTTAAATTAATTCAGGGTTTGACTCTCTACTTCAAAATACTATATATATACTATATATATATATATAATATATATATACGTATTATAATATTATATAATATTAATATATATATATATATATATATATAATATATATTATATATATATATTATCATACATATATATCTATCATTAGATGAATTTTGCGTATTTTATGCCATACACTGTGAAAGATATTTCTGATACTTTCAATTAAACAAAGACTCGAACGAGAGCAGTTATCTTTTTATTATATTCAAGATAATTCAATACAGAAGTGATCTTTTATCTACATTTGTTTCTTTCATTAGTTCTGAGACTTTTCATATTTATTATGCGTTTATTCAGTTTACAACGAAATGCCTATTATACGAGAGCCTTTTGAAAGTTCTCGCGATCCATTTGTCGAACCACCCTCGACTTAAACGATTTCGAGAGCCTCCTCAATTTGGCCCATTTATAAAAGGCGAGATTGCGCCTTCAATTGAATCGCAAAAAGATGAAAAAATTTAGTTTGTGAACAATTGGCAAATTTTGTCAAATGGAAGGTGAATTTAGGAGGCTACAACGGATGTAGAATAAACAGAAGAAAAGAAGAGAAAAAAGAGAAAATATAAAAGTTAGCCATTAAATAAAGCGAAAAAGTACAATGTCTCCTCTTCAGAACTAAAAATATTTTACAAAAATCAAGATTCCTCAGATTTTGAAAAAGAGTCCTTCTTCAAATATGGAAATATTCAGAGTTGAGCGGGGTCAACAAAAAAGGATTGGTTCTTACGCTGACAAGGATTTGCCATTGTAGGTTAAGGATTCTATTTAACTTTTTAAAAGCTTTGTATAAACCTACTCTCAATAATCCATAAAATCTGAAAATTAACGATTTTCACTATTTAAGCTATACAACAAAACAATAATATATATATATATTATACATGGGCGCCGGGAGGGGGGCAAGTAGGGCCATTGCCCCCCCTTGGAATTTCAAAGCTTTTTGTTCCGCTGAAAAAGTCGGCATGTTCTTTGCTGAAAAAAAATTATATATTATATATATATATATATAATATATATATATATATATATATATATATATACTATATTATTATGATATATATATATATATATATATATATATATTTATATAATATATATATATATTATATACTTATTATATATATATATATATATATAAGCACTTTCCCTTTAAAAGGATATTTCAAACTTGCACAATAGCCTACATCCCTACCTCTCTAGCCTCCCTTACTCTGCCCTCCCCTATTCCTGGCTGTAACTTCAGTTAAATATATTTCAGGACTATTAATTCGACAAACTGATAAATGTTTGCCATAAAAAAGAGAGCTCTTTTTAGGGCAACAATTTATCATTCTCTTTGTTTTATAATGAGGACCATATTGGGAATTTTGACCCATTTTAGCCCCCACCTAAAATGAATAAATTCTTAATCTTTCAGATCGAATTTGATCGGAGAAAAAAAAACCGCAGGCTTTTTTGACTCGAGAACGCATTTTCGGGTGTTTTTCTGTGTCGTAGTCATTCTTTCAGAATTTTATTTTTTCAAAACCCATGTTTTTGACATATTTCGTATCAACTTCTACAATTTTTTTCGAAATGACTTCAAACTTGAATATTTACATAGAGGGTTTATGACGCACAAAATGGCCAAATGATGTTTCTTATTTTGGAAAATGTGCTCAGCAATGTCAAAATTAAAAAGTAGTTTGAAATTTGACATTTGTGAGCACAATTTTCCAAAATCAAAAACTTCTATGTGCATTTAATTTGTGCGTAATAGACCCATCATGCATTGTTCTACTTTGAGTAATTTCGAAAAAAAATTGTAGTTTGATGCGGCGTATGTTTTTAAATTAAATTCTGAAACCAGTGAAAACGCCGAAACAATGACTCCAAGACACAAAAAAACACCTGAAAAGGGACGTTCTAGAGGTCAAAAGCTGCGGTTTCGCTTTTTTCCCATCACAAATTGTCTGAAAATTATGATTTAGTCCTTTTTGGTGGGGGCTAAAATGGGTCCCAAAATCCCCAAATTGGATGCTGCCCTTAGGAAACTGACACATAAGTATATATAATGGAAACTACTTTGAAAAGTGTCCTATTATTATATATTGAAATTTAATATGAATTGGATTTTTTTTACTAACTTTTTTATTTTATTAGTTTATTTCAATTATTATTAATTTTGGGTTTTTAATTATAATATTGGGAGAGCTAAAGGAAGAAAAAACATTTACGAGGCGTTTTTTTTAAAGCACTAAAATAAATTTCTTTTAAAAAGTCTAGCCAAACGTTGCAGCCTCTCTACTATCTTCATATATATATATATATTATATATATATTTGTATATATTTTATATAAATTATTTCAGTTTCATTATTAAATTTAAACTTTTAAATAATATTATATATTAAATATATAAATATATATATATATATATATATATATAATTTAATATATATATATATATATATATATATTATTATAAATTATATTATATATATATATATATATTATATTATAATATATATCATATATTTATATATATTATATAATTTATATATATATTATATATATATATATATATATAATATATATAGTTCTACTATCTATGACTAATTAAGTCTCTATATGCCTTCTCCAATAATAATGAAATGATGGATATGAGGAAATTTTAATGGAAAAAAAATATTTTAAAATTATCACAATGGTTAAATTTGTAATTAAGAGGCCTCGCCTTGATAATTATAATTACTCCTTGACTGAACAAACCACTGACACATTGAATGATAGTACTGGTTCATATTTTATTAGTGTTAATGCAAATGGCAGTGCTAAAGCCGTCCCGAGTATTGTCGGCACCTGTATTAATCATATGAATGAAGCTTCCGCATCTGCCGTAGAACCAACTGTTGAAAATCGTTGTTTGATAATCTAAAATTTGATTTATTCACAAATCCATACAAACCACTAAGCACTTACAACTTTAAGCAAGATATCACAGGAGACAAAAGGGCTTTCTTTACGATTGGCTAAATCCATACCACAATTCGTTGTTAGTATATTCAAAAAATTTAAAAAAGAGAGACTATAAACTTATGCGTGTTATGGTAAGACTTTTTGAGGCGGTTTGCATACATTTTAGTCAGACTGACTCTTAAATATTAAAGACTTTCATTCACATCAAGGAACCATGTTAATTCTCAGTGGCATAGATGCTTCTGTAGCATGCATACTTTGGAATAATATTTTAATGAAGGCGTTACTGTTTATCAACTAGTAATTAATCCAAAACACTTAATAATCGAAAACTAGTTGTTGCAATAATTTCAATTGTGTTCTTTTTGTGGAACCGATGATCTACTGTTCGAGGCAATTCTGCAGATACGGGTAATTTTTCGGATTTGCTAAAATTCAGAGTTGAAGCTGGTGATGCTGTGCTTACTGAGCATTTACAATCAAGTAGAGGTAATCAAAAATACACATCATATATGGTCCAGAATGAGCTCATATCCATATACGGGAACCTAATTTTTAAAAACATTGTGAGATGAAGTAAACAATAGTGAATACTTTTTCACTTTAGCGAGGAAACAGCAGACATTTTCCTGGGGTGGAGGAAGTGTCAATTGCGTTCATTTCGTTGATCAAGGAGTGAAGTTGAGTAAGAGATTTTTAGGTTTTACTCCAGTGAAACATAAAGCTGAAGATTATGGGAGAAGTCATTTTATGACTACCAGAAGAAGCTTACAATTTAAGTTGAATAAGCTCGTTATCTTGGATGTGATGGATGCTTCACCAGGGCTGGAAGGAAATGGAGTACAGAAAAAATTAAGAAATACAATATCCCAAGGCCAAATATTTCCACTGTGCTTCTCATCGCTTAAATAGTTGTTAATGATGAATCTGTTCCTGAATTTTTGAATTCTGTGGGCACAGTGAAAGACGTTATAAGATTTTTCGTGAAGCCACTTGCTAGGACTGTAATGAAATATACCAAGCTATTGCGAACAAGATGAATCTCAAATATTAATCCTCCAAAAATTTGTTTTGTAAATTTCATTCACGATTAAATCAGTTTTGAAAACTTTGTCATCAGATTCAGAAGTAACCAGGGCCACAGAACAGCCGCATTTCAACTTTCGTCAGCAAAGGGCTCCTAATTCCTTATTGCTTAGTTATCATGGCAAGTATTCCTCTGACTTTGAGCCTGGCCACGACATTCTTCAACTAAAACTTCAGTCTGGAAGAGTTCACAGTTTCACGTTGAAAGATGTTAGAAATAGTAAAAAACATGTGGCAAAAACAAGTCGCGTCTGTTTTCAAGGAACTTTTTACCAGTGTTAAGGGAACTTACAGAATTTTTTTTTTATGAATTCTCAATGAATTTTTTAAATGAAATATCCAAACAAATGGAAAGACTTAATTTTCATGTAGTTCTGTGGAGTATTATTTCAGGGTTTCTCTATTTTTACCATACCTAATTCACTTTGATTCGTCTCTGCATATCGATTTTTCGGACGAACAACAGAAATACAACATTTCTCGTATTTTACATTCCTCTTAGAATTAGAAATTAACCATATCTGAAATAAAACAGAAATTGAATCACTTTAAGACTATATACATATTGAGACTGGAAAGTGAACAGAAATCACTTGTTCAAACTTAGGAGAATCAGATGGGACCAAGGGTAGATGTGAGACGAAAATGTGTTGCTATAGTGAAACTAGATCTAAAACATTGCGGCGTTTGTTTCCCCTGTTGATTTACAAGCAATTAAATTTTCTACGCTCCACCAAGACTTGCACATTGGAGATACTTCAGCACTTTAAGGAAGATTAAAACACTTGGCTAGTCAACCTTTCTGAGATCGATTAAGGATTATGTTTTGCTCAGTCGTTCAGCAGAGGAAAAGTTGTGGAAAAAAACACAACTAATTGATGCTGTTATACAGAATTGGAAGGAAAGAAGAAGAATTAAATTTTATTTCCAAATAAACCATAAATAACTGAATAAAAAACAATAAATTAGTTTTTAAGTGCTTGGCCCTCACCAAATCCAAATATCTTTCTCGCAAATTACTTTTTATAGTTTCATTTCACTTGTGATTAAAGGTTAAGCTAAAAAGCTCATATATGACCTACACTCTTTCCAAATTTAATTCTGACTGACATAGTGAATTAAGCATTCAATATCAAACATTTATTATCAAATATAAATTTGGATTTCAAATAATGTAAATACTTGCGCCGTGCGTAAAAGTCGAAGACGGTTCGAACGAACAAAGAGAACGCCAAAAATAACCTTGTAAGCAGGTGGCATTTTGGTGATTATTTTTTTGATTTTTTAAAAAAAATCAATTGGATGACACTATTGATTTTTTGGATTCGTAAACGTCACGCGAACATATATTTGCAAAGTTAAAATTATATATCGCGCGTACGTTACGAACTGAAAAAAATAGAAAAAAATCAAAATAAATCAAAAAAATCACCAAATTGTATTTTTTTAAAAAAAATCAAAAAAATCACCAAATTGCCATCCCTGCTTGTAAGTACTCATTATATATATATATATACTAATATATATTATTAATATATATAATATATAAATATATATCATATATATATATATATAACTATATATATTATATTATATATATATTATATATATATATAATAGTATATATATATATACTATTAATATATTATATATATATAATATATAATTTATATATATAATATATATAATATATAATCATATATATATGCTTTCTTGTGAAATTGAATAAAAAAAAAATCTGGCCCCCTAGATTTCATCCTGCCGGCGCCCATTATATATTATATATATATATATATATTATATATATATTATATATATATAATATTATAGTATATATATATACTATATAATACATATAATATATATAATTAATATTACAGTGCATGGCGTATCTAGATACATGCATCGGCGATACGTATCGATCGATACCATTTGTATCGGTTATCGAATCGCCACTAGACAATTCCTAACATGTATCGCAGTATCGGCCATCGCCTTTACATGCTTTTTCTATAGAATGTATCGGAAAAATCGATAATCGATACTCGATACATTTTCCAAAAAGTGTATCAAACTTTATATATATATAATATATGATATATATATATATCATTATATATATATATCTAATATAATATATTATATATATAATATATATAATATATATATCATATTATATATAGATATAATATTATATATAATATATAATATTATTTTATAGGTTTCAATGCAAGAGTGGGGACGAGGAGAAGCGACGAGGTGGAGAGAATGGTGGGAAAGTATGGAGAGGGGATTAATAATATTGAAGGAGAGATGTTGATAGATTTCTTAAGGAGGGGAATGAAGATATGAATGGTTTTTTCCAACAGAGGACCTCACATAAGTTCACAAGATATAGATGGAACAATATCAAAGGAGAATTCGATCAGAAATCTATTATAGGCTATAAAATCGCTCTGATTAGAGGCAACAAGAAAATGTGAAAGTGATGACAGGGATAGCAATATTATTTCGGATCATAGATTATTATTGGTGACGGACCTGAAGGTGAAGACAGACAAGTTGCAGAATAAAGAAAAGATAAATGTGACTAAAGTGGAGTCACTGAAGGAGTGTGACAAGAAAAGGGAATACATTGAAATAATAGTAAGAATCTAGAACAATTAAAAGGAGTCGGAGAGATAGGGGGAGAAACAAGAAAAGCAAAAAGGGCAGCAGAGAAGACCCTGGGTAAAGAATGGGTAGGAGGAACGAGGAAAGACACAAGAGGCGGTGGACTGAAGAAGTGAAGGAGGCAATAAAGAGGAAAGCAGTATTGATGAGAAGGTGGTTGAAAAATAGAACTAAACAGACAAGGGCCCAGTATATGGAGGTAAGAAATGAAACAGAGAGAGGGAAAAAAGAGTATGAGAAGAGGCATCAAAAAGAGAGGTTGAAGAAATTATGGAAGAAGTGAGGGCAAAAAGGAAAAGGATTTTTAGACTGACAAAAACGTTATAGAAGATCAAAGAGGAAAGGTGTAATATCAAAGTAAGCAAGTGTTGAATTTTTGTGTGAGATCAACAGGCCAAAAAAAAAAAAACCAAAGGAAAAATAAAAAACATTCTTTCAGAATTTTAAACTTTTCAAAAGAGAATTGTTAAATGTGAATGAGCAGGTTGGGGATGGGAGGAATAGTTGAAGGAGGGGAGGATGAAGAGGGGGAGGATCACTATGGAGAGTTGGAGGTTGACTCTGAGAACAAGGAAGCTTCGGAGATGGGATACCCTAGTACTAACAAGAGGGAGGGAGAGAAAATGAAAGAATTCTGAAATTGTTCAAATAGGGATTGGAACTGAGAGCCGAAATACCAGAAGTTGGGGAAGTCAATCATTTAGTTCCAAATAGAATAAGGGAAAAAAGTACAGGGGAGTGTAGGATCTACAGGGTAACATTCTTTTGGAACACTTGGCATAAAGAAAATACTAGAGAAAACACTGAGAATGGTAGTTATAGAGCCCAGACTGGGAGAAAGCAGCACGATGCATATAAGGGAAGAACAGAAAGAAGAAGGATCTCCTGTTCGCCTTGAGAATTACGTTAGAAAAAGGTATGGGAATATAATAAACGAGTGTAGCTTTCATAGTTCTTAGAAAAGCTTTTGATTCAGTCCCTAGGAAGGCTGTGAAGAGTGCTAGAGAGAGAATAATGACAGTGCGCATAAAGTTGAGAGGAGCCCTGGAGAGTTGTATAAGAATAATAAATGGAAATGTAAGAACAGAATTCGAGAATAGAATGTTTTAGGTGAGAATGGATAAACAGTGGAAGCGTGTTGTCACTAATTTTGTTTGTCGCATATCTGTAGATGTAGGATAAGAAGGATGAAGAGAGGATTATAGCGAGATTTAAGACTATATTCTTCAATGCGCAGGATGATTGCATTGGCTGGAGCGAAGAGGAAGATAGGCTGAGAGACGGTGTAACATGTTTTGCTAATAGGCTTAGAGAAGCCGGTCTGACATGAACACATAAAGGACTGAGATCATTAGTGTGTAGTAGGGGGAGCGGAGAGTAGATGTGAAGGCGACCTGAGCTATAGATGGATGGAGAAGCAAACTACTTGATTGTGAGTATTTGAAGAAGGAGCGAGGAAACGTACAGGAGGAATAACAAGGGTGAATAGCTCAGTATAGGAGTGTAAGAGCAGGGTTACCCCATACGAAGATAGACAAATAAGTATGGCAGGTGAAAAGGTGATTATTCGACGAGATATTAAACCGATCTCATACCGTATATGGGGCAGAAACATGGAGTACGACACAAGAGAGGTAGTCTAGAATACAGTCGAGAGATGTAAGGTTTTAACGAGTGATAGGTGGGAGAAGACTAGAGGCAGGACAGACAAGAAACTTAAAATCAAAGGAGAGGTGGATGAGGCTCTATTAAATAGTGATTGCGCCAGATTGAAATGGGGACACCTGGAGCGATGCAGGAGGAGAGAGTGGCAATGAGGAGATGGGAGTGGAGGCAGTGGTGGAGGACTCCATTGAGAAGAATGGAATGCTATCGATGCTGGAGAAGAGAAGAGAGAGTCCTGGGGATAGAGGAAAGGATGGAGAGAGCTCTGGCCCTTGACGGATCTTGACCTTTCCTGTGCTGCTTGCTAGCTTTTATTATTACTATCATTATATATTATATATATATTATATATATATATATATATATATATTATAAATATAATATATATATATATATATATATATATATTATATATATATATATATATATAATATATATATATATAATTTGACACTTCGATTGTTTCTATTGAGCTTTGCTGCCAACTACTCATTCTAGCAGTTGATAAAAAATTAATCGCCGCTTTAATAATGAGCCCCTTCAGTATGTCAGGCACTTCTGAACCCATTTTCAAAGGGTTTTCAAATTAGGTTCGAGTAGTTCTAATCTGATATATCCTAAACTAAAACTAAGCATATTAGCTTCTGTGTCAATCCAAGATTAAAGTTAAATTGGCTATCATTCGATTAACAGAAATCAAAACTACTGCAATGACGAAAGGAGTCCAAGAATGCTGGTGAATTCTATAAAGGCCCTCCAAAAAGATAGCCCAAATAGCATGACTGACTTATGCAGTTCTGAAAGTAGTGCACGAATGACTTTGTGATTATGAAATATCCATTATTGTTACCACGACTACAAGACGAAGATCGGATTGGATATGGAGGTCTTCTCAAATTTTCTTGCCAAAAAAAGAAATGTTTGACTGTCTTTCTTCGATTTTCCTGTGTTTTTGCGTTTTCATTTTTTTTAAATACAGGCACCACTTACCATTCATCAGCATTAGTAGAAAGACTCTTCAGTTTGGTAGGTTATTTTCATTCTCCTAAAAGAGGCAGACTGTCAGATGAAATGCTTAGCAGTTGTTGAATTTTAAAGAGATTCAGTGGTGTGAGAGAAAAAATCCGTTTTCCTAATCTTTTTATTCTCATCATATTTTTCTTACAATTGTAGAGCTTATATATCTTATACTATATATATATAATATATATATATATATATATTATAATATATATATAATATATATATATATATATATATCTATATATATATTAATATATATATCTATATATATATAACGTATAATTTTATTAATCTCTAGTGTTAAAGCTATCTATATAACCATTGTTCGGCGATACATTGTTGCGTTATCGGTATCGCCCAAGAAGTAAGCAGTATCGGTGTATCACGGTATCCGCTAAAGTAAATTTTGTGTGTATCGATGTATTCCGGTATCGCTTAAGCAATTTTTTTGTATCGTGCCCATCATGCTATATATATATATAATTAGTATTATTATTATATATATATATATATTATATATATATATATATTATATAATATAGTATATTATACTATATATATATATTATATAATAATAATTCTTCGACTAAACAATCTATCTCTCCTCATAATCCATGGTTCGATCGTGCCTGTCTCTCGGCCATTCAGGCTAGAGCAGCGCTTAATCCGGGGTTGGAAAAATTTCTCGTTTTCTATCACTCTCGGTAATTTATCATTCAGCTAGAAATCGTTTCAGCGGATACTCTTCGACGAGCAGCAAAGCGGGCTTTCATCGAAAGTGCGCTAACCTCCTGGGTTCTCCTACTGACAAATTTTCGGCTCTTGCCAAAAAACATCTCTAACAACTTCTGTAAATCTGCCTTCCTCCTATCTTATTCATCTGACTGGCTCTGTTGCTAACCTTCCAACTGAAAAGGCCAATCTCTTCGGCCTTCCTATTTTCCTCTAACTCAATCAGTAATCTCTCTGGCATTTCCTCCTCCTCCACCTCTCTCAAATCTAAGGTGTCCTATGTCTTTGCCGTGATATACATTTGAACGGGGGCATTGGGCTCTGGATCTATGAATTGTTAGGAGGAGGGGGGCCGCGGATGGGCATTCTCCCGAGTTTTGAGGGTGTGCTTCCGAGCTGGCCCCCCCCTCGTTCAACTACAGTATATTCTCTATGTCTCACTACTACACTTTCCCTCAGTGTGGAAGCACGCACATGTCCAACCTATTCCGAAAAAAGGAAGCCGCTCTGATCCTTCTAACTATCGCCTATAGCTCTCACCTGCTATTCTATCTCAGAGGCTTGAAACCTTTTTTCTTAGACTTTCCACTTTCTTAGACCATGTGGATCTCATTCTCTTCTTTCGATCGCCAGTACGGCTTTCGAGTCGCTCGAGGTCTACTGTGATATACTTTCCTATTTAACCGATTTATGGTTTTCCGCCCTTATGAACTACGCGGGAGACTTGCGTAGGTGGCGCTGACATATCCAAGCATTATGCCGGGTTGACACGCCGTCACAGCTCTCCAAGCTCCCCTCTTTTGGGTTTCCTCCTTCTTCTTTTGCTTACTTTGTCTAGCTTTCTTTCAAGTCGACTCAATATCGGCTGTGGTTGATGGAGCTTATTCTTCTTCTTTTTCTGGTCAAACGGAGGGCTGGTGTTCCTCAGGTTCTGTCTTATCTCCTACTTTGTTTTTTCACCTTTTCATTAATGATCTTTTCACCTGCACATCTAAACTCTATCCACTCATATGCCGCATGACTCGACCCCTTCATTCTTCAACTCATTTCAATTTGCTCCATCTTTTGGATCTCTAGATTTGCCTCCCGTCTTAATCTTCGGATTCTATTCTCGCTGATTGGATAGGAATTTTCCGATTCGGTAGACACTTGTGAAAACCAATTCTTATAAAAACTCAACTTATACAAAATCTTCTATCTCTAAAAACACCTTCTAACTGTCCTATCTCTTTCGACGGTTCTCTCGTCTCTCCTTGGCCAATATAAACATCCTTGGCCTTACATAAACAAAAAATGTCTTGGAAACCCTCACATCACAACGGTTGCATGGCGGCCTCAAAGAAACTAGGGGTTCTTTAGACTGCCGAGACTTTTTTTCCTCTTCTCAGTTACTCCAGCTAACAAGGTTCTCTCCCGCCCTTGTTAGGTTATTACGTTCTTATCTGGGGCCTGGTTTCACCGGCTTTGGACAGTCGAGTCAAAGGTCAAAAGGTTTATAAACTGTTCTGTACTTCCCAGTTCACTTGACTCTCTACTTTGCGGCGCGATGTTGGTACTTTATCTCTTTCTATAGGTACCGCACGCGGGCAGTTGCTCGGGAACTTATCACTCGGGTTCCACCACCTTTACGACGCCCCGTAGCACAAGGGGTGCTGTGTCTGCGCACGAGTATTCTGTAGATATTGGTAATCCCAGGCTAGTTCGCTGCGGTGCTTCTTCTTTCCTGCAACTCTTGTTATGTTGGAATTCTCTGCCATCTCCATGTTGTTTTCCTGCTGAATTATCTCCCACTTTAAAGCCGCGTCTGGGCTTCATCTGCGTAATTTCGCTAGCAGATGAAATTTTACGGCAAACACCCCTCCCTGATCCCGAATCAGGCTTCTGCCCGTGGTGGTGGTGTCAACTGTAAAATAGTATAATATATATATATCTATATATTATTATATATATATATATATATATTATATTATTATATATAGTATACTAATAGTAATCTATATAGGAATGCAAATTTTGTTTTACATATTATTAATAATTTAATTAGCGCCTACTATTTTTAAGTACATTTATACACTTTTTATTGATTATTCTTTTTCTTTTTGTTGATTGTTTTTCCTTCAATATACGATCGTTACTAATTAATTAGTGTTTTTTATCCTTCTATATATATATATATATTATATATATATATATATATATATATATATATATATATATATTATTATATATATATATATTTATATATTATATAAAATATTATATATTTAATATATATTTATACTATATATATATATATATATATATATAATATTATAGGCAAACAAGAGTCCTTTTTCGGCGCCTTCCTCATGTCCTTATAATTGGAGCGAAGAAGGCAGGAACTAGAGCACTTCTGGAATTCTTGAGGCTTCATCCGTCTATCGCTGCGGCAGGAGCCGAGCTTCACTTTTTTGATAGGTTCTTCTACAAAGGACCTTCTTGGTACAGGTACTTTATACTTCTGAACACAAAGAATCGCTAGAAAACTTAAACATTTTGTTCGAACTTTTTCATTTATTTTTATAAAAGTTAATCATTTGTAGCTCATATTTTGATCTAAATATAAAATGCTTAAGGGGACCCTCAAGTTTTGAAGAGTATTTTCATTTTCGAAGGCAAAGATTTAGGTTAATCTTATCGTCTTAGTTTTGAACATAAATAAACCCCCCAAAATTGTTAATGTTCAAGATTTTTTCGTTTTTTTTTTTTTTTTTTTTGCTAAAATACATGTATTTAGTGCGGCTATAAAGGTGTAATTAGAAACTTTGTAAACCGTCTCAGTTTATAATTTTCGGGGGAATTTTTGAAAACCGTTTAATCTATATATATATTATATTCATTTCTAGTCAATAAATTAATTTGGCATATGATTATATATATATTTAAATCTATATACATTGATATATATATATATATATAATATAATATATATATATATATATATAATATATATTATATATATATATATATTATATATATGAAAACATGTTTTGAAGAATAAGTAAAATATCTTTGATTTTCGACAAAAATTTAAAATTTAACTAATAGTTTAGTTTTAATAAAATGCCAAAACAGATGGATTAATGTTGATAATGTTGATAGACAACTGTTGGCAAAGCAGAGTAACTTATAATGTCTATTACATGTAATTACATATATTACATAAATATTAGGCACTGAACAATATACATTCTGGAATAGAAACGATAGGTACTATAATAGTATTGGAAACATCCTCATAATCCTTGAATATGTCGAGCATGACCACATATAACTTCTCTCGTTTCCTAAAGGTAATTACCAATAGAATCACAAATATAAAGCAAAAATATTTGTGATTTTAATAATTATATTTAAAAGCTTTTTTTAACTTTTTAAAACAGAGTATAGAGTCTCAGTGTGTAAGTCTGAATTAGTAAAAGCAAAAGAATAAGCGGTCATTTTCTAGGGAATGAAAAGGAAACATAGAAGGAGTAATAAATAACGTTTTGAAATACGAGGCTAGAAGAGAGAGTTCGATTACAGAGTTAATAAAAACTGTGTCCTTTGTAGTTGTGATAATATAAGTACAGTTGCATAACCAATTGCTTCATTTTTGGATAAATTTCAGGAGTCGGTTGCCTATGAGTCTTGAGGGACAACTTACCGTAGAAAAAACACCGGCGTATTTCGTGGACAAAGATGTGCCTGAAAGGGTTAAGAAAGTTCTACCTACTGTTCGGTTACTCCTCGTCGTGAGGGATCCCGTCATCCGAGCTATCTCCGATTATACTCAGAGCATGAGGTGAGTTAAAAAAAATTTTTAAAAGTTTAAATTCTGTTAACAACCATACATAATAAATAACTATAATACTACAGTAGTAACAGAAGAATTATGCAGATAACTATATGCACATGCACAGCACGTACATGTACATATTTATGTACATGAGTGCTTACAACCATGCAAACGCTTACATACCTTCCTATGCATATGCACATTAACGTATCTTGGTTTGATGCCACACACTTCTATATAGTATATATATATATTATATATATTATATATATATAATATATATATATATATATATATATCTTATTATATATATATATATAATATACTATATATATATAATATATACAAAGGTGGGCACCGTTAATGAGAAAGTAACGTCGTTAATTCTTAATCGTTAACAAAAAAAATTAACGACGTTAATCATTAAAGCGTTTATCGGTAAAGAATGTAGCGGAAGTTAACGTTAATCGTTAACGTTAACCGTCTTCAAATTTTTTTTTTTTTTTTTTTTTTTTTTTTACAGTTATCACCACCACTCACGGTTGTCAGAGCCCTATTCAAGGGGGAGTTGCACACCAAAATTTCATCGCTAGCGCAAATTACGCAGAAGAACACAGACGCAGCTTTAAAGTGAGGAAGATTAATTCAGCAGGAACACAGCAAGATGGAAGAGTTCCTTGAAACCAGTGGTGAAAGGAAAAAGGAACACCGCAGCAACTAGCTGGCAGTTACAATATCTACACAAAATCCTGTGCGCAGTACGCACCCTTGTTGCTACCTAGGGAGTCTAAAGGTGTGCGTACGCGAGTGGTAAGTTCCTCGCACACTGCCGCTGCGTTACCTATGAAAGATAATAACAGACAACATCGCGCCGCAAAGATTTTGAGGTTCAAATGACTGGAATACATAGCAGTTATAAGCCTTTGCTTCTGACTTCGAGCCCTGTCCAAAGCGGGTGAACCAGGCCCCCAGATATGAGAACAGTACTCATTACAAGGCCGGATGAGACCTTGTATAGCTGGGGTAACTGAGAAGAGGAAAAGTCTCGCAGTCTAAACAGGACTCCAAGTTTCTTTGAGGCCGCCCCAGAAACGTTGTGATGTGCAGGTTATCCAGACATTATTTTTATGTGAGCCAAGGTGTGTTTTATTGCAACAGGAGAGACGAAGAACCGTCAAAAGAGATAGCGGGAAGTTAGAAGGTGTTTTAGAGGGGATTTGTAGAAATTGGGTTTTTAAAGAATTGAATTTCACAGCGTTGAGACGCGCCCACCCGCCTAATTCTTATTCTAGCAGCGATATTAGATCGGAAGATTAAGAGAGAGGCAAATCTAGAGATAAAAGATTGCGAGCAGACAGATTGAAATGAGATTTGAAGAATTGAGGGTCGATCATCGGCATGTGAGTTATAGAGTTAAGATGTGCAGGTGAGAAGATCATTAATGAAAAGTAGAATAAGAGTTGGGGATAGGACGAACCCTGAGGAACACCACTATGACAGAAAAAGAAGAAGAAGTCCCCGCTTCATCAACCATAGCCGATGGTTAGCGACTTGAAAGAAAGCTAGACATAAGTAGCAAGAGAAGGAGGAAAGTGAGGGGAGCTTGGAGAGCAATGATGCGTGCCATACCCGGTCAAATTGCTTTGGATATGTCAAGCGCCACTTCGCAAGTCTGCCGTAGTTCCTAAGAGCGGAAGACCATAAATCTGGTTAATAGGAAAGTTTCGGAGACTTTGAACACCAAAAGCGATCGGAAAGAAGAGAAGAAGAGAATGAGATTCCATATGGTCTAAGAAGTGATATGTGAGAAGAGGTTCAAGACTGATAGAACACAAGTGAGAGATATAGCCATATAGGGCGATAGTTAGAAGACAGAGCGGCTTTCTTTTTTCGGAATAGGCTGGACATGTGCATGCTTCCAACACTGAGGGAAATGCTAGTATTAGAATAGAAATATGTGACGAAGGGTGGGGGTGTCGGTGTCAGCACGATTAAGCCATTCCCTCAACAACTCGGGTTTTTTCAACCCTGTGTTAAACATTACTAACTGGTAATAACCGAGTAAATATAAACACATTTGAGCCATTGAGAGGACGCGTTTAGGAAATTTTGAAAAAAAAAAAAAGTTTATCTCTTATCGAAATCGAATATAATACAATTTTTTAAAATCTGATAAGTAAAATATTTATAACTCGGTAATTAACAGTAACGGTTTAACGGATGTAGCTGGGAAAATTTAAATCGTTATAGTCCGTTACTTCTTTTCGAATTAAGAAGCTTAAAGTTAACGAAAAATTTAACGAGTTAATTAACGCGTTAATGCCCACCGCAGTTAATGCCCCACCTAATTATATATATATATATTATAGTATATATATATATATTTATAATATATTATAATATATATATATATCTTATATTAATACTATATATATAAAATTTCATTTTATTTTAGTATGGGTTTTAATTTATTTTTACTGTAGTTATGGTTTAAATAATTTAATTTACTTATTTTTAATTTAGTTTTCCAATAAAATTTTCAAATATCGGACACCGATTAGATCTTTCGTTCTCTTGAATTAAAAGTGTGATACTTAAGACCTCACGACTGGAGAGGCAATTGGAAAAGAAAGGTTAAATAACGAAGTGATTTTAAGAATGCTATTTCAAAACTGATGAGAGCAAAGGTAAGGCTCATTGAAGTTATTCTCCTTTCCTTGGCTATTATTATTATTATTATTATTATTATTATTATTATTATTATTATTATTATTATTATTATTATTATTATTATTATTATTATTATTATTATTATATACACTATATTTCACACAAAATTCACTATATTTACTATTCATTAATATTTACTTTTTTAACTCTATTATTATTTTTACTATCAATATCATTATTTTCAATATTATCACTAACACCATTATCATATATACAGGCTCTCCCTATTTGAAGGGGATATAATTATCGGATTCACTTCAAACTTGGCCCACATATAGCCGGTGGTGCCACCGTGGCTGAGCTGAGATTTCACGCCGCGACTCTCTTCCAAGGGAGGAGCTGAGCCCTTACACTTAGATACGGCAGTAGCTAGATGGAAAATAAGCAACCGACATGATTCGGATAAGGATTCGGAGGCTAGAAGAATTCGGAGTCTAAGTTGACTCCTTACCCGGAACACGGAGCAGCCTCCGAGGCCGGAGTCGGAGTTGAATTCTGGATACGAACATATAATAGACCGAGTAAGGAATCTTTCCCTATGTTTATGAATCCATAGAACTTGATTTTGAGGGTTTTAGAACCCTGGAGAGGGGATCCCAGAAGAAAACTGAAAAAATAAAGTACAGAGTACATAACAAATGAAGGAGTCTGAGTCTGAGGAGTCAGATCGACTCCTGAGTGGAGTCAGAATGGTGCTTGAGTGATGAACTGTGCCAGAGTAGTGAGGGACGTGAATCAAAACTGCTTTTGATTTGCTTAAAATATATTACATCAAACCCTATGTAATGAAGGGTGTTAAGATCGAATACATAGGTCTTAATCGTCTAACAGAGGTAGCGGTGGTGGTGGTTTTGTAGTAATAGTCACCATAGTCAGTGCTATTGATTTTTATTTTTATTATTATTATTATTATTATTATTATTATTATTATTATTATTATTATTATTATTATTATTATTATTATTATTATTATCAAACTACAGCAACAAGAAACAAAGCCAACAACCAGGGCCCTCTTAACCATTCATTCCGCCCAAGGCAAAAAAAATTCACCTAAAGCATATGCAAAATTATAATATCTATATAATATGATATATATATATATATATATATATATATATATATATATATATATATATATATATATATATAATTATAATATTTTATTATATATTTATTTTTTCGAAGTTTTGCTGTCGTTGTCTTGCGCGTTCTAGCACCCTAAGGCCGCCCCATATTCTGCCGCCCTAGGCATTTGCCTAGTTTACCTAGCGGTTAAGAGGGCCCTGCCAACAACAACAAAAACAACCAATTTACGTCCATGTAAGCGTATGTAAGCGCGTTCATGACTGTAGGCACTCATGTACGTAAATATGTGCACACCTGTACGTATAAAACGTGCGCACAGTTATCTGCATAATTTTTCTGTTTCTACTACTACTACCATTAATAATAATAATAATAATAATAATAATAATAATAATAATAATAATAATAATAATAATAATAATAATAATAATAATAATAATAATAATAATAATAATAATAATTTTATAGCAAGCATAACAGCAAGCTCGATTTTCGAAGCTACGTTTTGAAGAATTCGACGTCAGGGTTGGTAAATGTTGTCTGGGGTCCAATAAGAGGGGGTCTTTATGCCCGTCACTACCAAAGGTGGAGAAAGTTCTTCCCATCAACCAGCATTCATGTTGTAAGCGGAGAGAATCTAGTCCAGGATCCATCTGACGAAATGGTGGCTGTTCAGGTTGGTTGTTTCTTACTCCATTCTGCCGCTCATTTCGTAAATGTAAATAAATAAAGATTTATTCATTTTTATGTAATAATAGTTAGATGAATTTTTGAATTAATAATTATTTATATTCTTTTATCTTCCCTTAATTGATCACTAATATTATTTTGATTTGTTTACATTTCTTAATATATTTTTGTTTTTAAATAAATTATTTGCTGAATCACTTAAAAGATTTAAAAATATTATTTTAATTTCTTTCTTAATCTTTTGTTTCTTTTTTGTTCAGGATTTTTTGAACTTGGAACGCGTCATCAAGGATCGCCATTTTTATTTTAATGCCACCAAGGGTTTTCCTTGTTTAGTCAAAAGCGAAAAGAACGGAAAGCCGCACTGTCTTGGGTTCTCACAGGGACGGACCCATCCTAAGGTGGATCCAGAAGTTATTCAAATTCTGCGAGACTTTTACCGACCTTTTAATGCTAAGTTTTATAAACTCGTGGGACGAGATTTTGGTTGGCAATGAAAATTTTAAAACAAAAGATTCCTCTGCATAATATTGACGGTGGTACATTTAATGACATAGATTCGGACTTGGAAGGAGAAATCTTGTCCAAAGATTAAGAAAGGCATGATCAAAGTCATTTCGAGAAACTAATCGAAAAAAAAACACATGTCTTTTGGTTGAAACTAAAAATCGTTCCTTTCTAAATACAAATTTACTTTGAATTCAGTACACCAACATTGTATCATTGTAGCTCTGTATAAATGACAATACGAAAACCAAATTCAGTTTAACTCTTTGGCAGGACTGTATTTTCTTCCCTGCCGTACAGCGTTCGTATTTAGCAGTATCTTTTCAATCTTTTATAAGTCACCAAAGATTTGATACAATAGCTTATCGGTTCAGCATCTGTTCTTCCAGGTGAAGTCGTATTGTGGGTGGAGGTGTTAAAAAGAGTTGGGTTATTTTTGTGTGTATGTGTTTTTTTTTTTAATGGAAATGTTGGGAGGCTGATATAAAAGTGAATTTAAGATGTGTGAAAAGTATGTGGATGGTGTATTTTTTTTAATTTGTCTGTTCAGTTATGAAAAATGTGTGCATATATAGTTTGCAGGATACTACCGAGATTAGAATCCCAGAACCGGTTACGTGAACTGACACAAAAAATTGCTGTTTGTAGTAAATTTTTTGTAATTAATTATTTACAGTTGTATTATTCTACTACCTAATTTCAATACACATACATC
>JABUQX010003712.1:10000-17500 GCA_015478945.1 Trachelipus rathkii | reverse complement strand
AGCACTCGGAATTATACGTATATATATAAATTAAATTATTAACGAAATAATAAATATATATGCTAAACTTATAACTTATTATTAATTAAGTAATAATTAGGATTAATTGCTAATTTAAAAAAAGATAATTAAAAAAAAGGAATTTGTGCCTAAAAAAAATAAAAAAATAAAAATTCACAATAAAATAAAAAAAAAAATAAATAAAAAATTGATTTATATATAAAAAAATGGAAAAATTCCCCAACCCTGAATTGGACAGTGGAAATCCAAAATAATCCATATATACAAATTTAACTGTTTATATATTTTCCTTCCAAAGTGCTCTAACTTCATAAAGGGAGGATGGAGCTTATCATTTTTCATCGTCTATTCACTCATTGTAGAAGATTTATATATATATAGTATATATATAATATAATATTATATATATATATATATATATATTGTTTTTTTATTTGTATTATCTATATCTCTCTTTATATAACATTATATATTATATAATATATATATCCATACAAATTATTTGTGCAATCACGCAACAATTATTTGTAAATTTCAAATGGTCCTAAGTGGGTTTTGAACCCTTACCCTTGAGCATGGTAACTTCAGAGTGTTACGTGGACAGATTGGCTAACAGGAAACCATCATTTTACACTCTGAAAGCTGCTTAGCTTCCCAAGAGGAGCGAGGCGTGTCTTGGACACCTACCTCCGACGGGCCTCCCGCCAACACTCGGTCAGGGGCAAACACTGGGTAATTTTTTAACGACATTATTAGAATATTTTAGCCAATCGTGGTATCGAGGTAACACTCTGGAGTACATCTCAAGGGTAAGGGTTCAAACCACTTGGACATTATGAAATTACAAATAATTGTTGCGTTTATAGCGCACAAATATATTTGAATATCTAATAATGTCAGGTTAAAAATTACCCAGTGTTGCCCTGACCCGAGTGTGCGGGGGAGGCCCGTCGGAGGTTAGGTTGTCGCAAGAACGCTTCGCCTCCTCTTGGGAAGCTAAGGCAGCTTTCAGAGGTAAATGATGGTTTCTTTTTAAGCATCGTGGTCTCGAGGTAAACTCTGGAGTCCATCTCAAGGGTAAGGGGTTTCAAACGCCACTTAGGACCATTTGAATATATATATATAATATATATGATATATATATATTATATATATATATATATATATATATAATATTATAATATATATATATTATTATATATATATAATAATGACCTCGGTCATATTTATAATTTAGCCAAGTCCGTGTCAGAATTCAGCAATCAAAAACATGTGCATAATTTTTAATGCGAATTTTTTTCTTGCCTTGTTTTTTGCTATTTACTTAATAGCAAAATTGTGAAGATTTAATGGGCATATCAGTGACCTAGTGTCATAGGATGCTCTCAGGATCAGTTTACCCAATTATTTTCCTATACAATTATTCCCTAGCATTGAACTGATATAAAACAAAATACTTACAAATGGCAATATTTTATTTTTTTATTAAATTCAAATAGTATATTTTGTATACAAGCCAAGAGCGAAAAGCGCTTTTGAGGCTAAATATGGCTCGCCTCGCTCATTTTCGCTGCATAAGTGAGGTAGGCGACGAGACACTTGTGGATTTAAAAGAGAAAATACGATAAATGAGGCAGCAATTTTAGTCGTTCGATTGACCCAGAACACACACTCTCTCTCTCTTCTCTCTCTCTCTCTCTCTCTCTCTCTCTTCTCTCTCCTCTCTCTCTGCTCTCTCTCTCTCTCTCTCTCTTCTCTTCTCGTCTCTCTTCCTCCTCTCTACTCTCCTCTCTCTCTCTCTCTCTCTCTCTCTTCTCTCTCTCTCTCTCTCTCTCGTATGCATTTATTACTTGGATTATTTCAAAATTTCAAACAATATTTATATATAATATAGTATATATATATATATATATTATATATATTATATATAATATATATATATATATATATTATATATATATATATATATAATTATATATATATATATATAATATATATATACTATATTATTTTCCTCCTGTCCCCAGATTGGGGTGAGGTGCGCATACAGTGGAAACAGAAAAGTAGAGAAGAATGAAAGCAAGTGAAAAAGGAAAAGGCCTCAGGATTCCGTCCGTTTATAACCTTGTGAGAAAACCTCGTCGCAGCAGAAAAATCTACCCTTGGGTTTCACGGGCTCGCATTATAGCAACGGACCACATTGTTGCATTTTCGTCAATGTAGGTTATCCCTTGGCAAGGGACCCCAAACCATATCCCTTCACAACAACACCCGCATTCCTCCTTTTGCACCTTAAATTTCGGGCTCTGAAACTGCACGACGTCTTCTTTCTGGCCTCTTAACTGGACCTAACCAACTTACTCTTTTGGTCTCCCAGCCGGTGACTTCCAGCAATACACTTATACATAAGCTTTAAAACACCGACTAATCATCCATTCTTTGTCCAAATGCCTATCCATTTCTAAAATGTACTCCTCGGTTTTTATTCTCTCATTTACTCACTTTTTCATACAACACAACTCCCTAATGTGGTGTTCATTACCCCTTTTTATCAAATTCTTTTCACACCCCTAACAACGCCTCCTAAGAATTTGTGTCACTGAGCAAACAATTGTACCATTGATTCTATTCTCCTATTCCATAATGGTTTCACTACTATTCATTAAACAGGTAACAACATACCTCCAATAGAAAATCCCTAGAAGCACCTCAAGAACTTTACCCTGTCACAAGAATTTAATTGCACACCACCTCCTGGTTTCACACTTTCCTACTACAGTCTGCATCATACTCCATTCTTTTCATCCCGCATAAATAATCCTCAATTTATTTAAACGGTCAGACACTTGTTCCAGTTGCTGCAACTCAATTTACAATAACTTACCATGATGTTACCGTTAACCTGGTCCCTTACACAGCTACCACAAAACCGTTACTTAACTTTTACTCAGATTACATTTACTTTAACCCTCCTTTTACACACCCTATTTCACGCAAATCTTCTACCAATCCCATTGAATCTCTCAAGATATTGCACCAACAAACAAATCAATCTCGCTATAATAAGTTTGGTACCTCCCCTTCTTCCATTCTCCATCATTCTAACACCTTCCCATGACACCCACTACTGAAATTCTTTTCATAACCCATTCCTTTACAATTGAAAAAACCAGGGGGAACTAAACATCTGGCTTCATCCGATACTATATTAAACGCAACTCACCTTTCACAACATTTATTCTTACACGGCGCTAACTATCATCGGTACATATCTTTTGATTCCATTCAGAAGTCTACCACCAACACCATAATATTCTTAAAACTGCCATAAGAGCTTCCTGTTATTCTATCATCACGCCTGTTTTGGCAAAATCATAAAACTAATAACAATTTATTGCTTTCTCTTCACTTTCTCAATGATTTGCTTCAGATGTAAAAATTTGATCCACACTCCTCCTCTATCTACACTTTAACGCACCTTGGTTCTTACACCAATACAGTTCTCATTATTCAGCGCACTCTTTGGACCGAAAATGTCCAGCATATATCTTCCCTACAAACACTCGATAACTAAATTTCCCACTATAATTCAGTTCCCTTATTCCAAGCAATGCGCTTATTATAAAGGGGTACTATTACTGCTCTCCCTCCATCCTCTAACTATACCCTCCATAAAAGCTTAGTTACACACTTTCAAAATCATATCAACCATCGATCTCTCCGTTTATGAATCATTTTCACCAGTAATTTCATTATACCTCTGCAGAATTTCCGCATCTTTCACTTTTCCTCACTTTACCCTATACTTCTCCACCCTAATTCCTCATCCCTACATACTCTTTATTATGCAATGTTTCATGCAGATTTTTTCAAAGTTTTCCCTCCCACACTCTCCTCCACATCCATTTGTCAATTACGAAGCACCATCTATTCATAATTCTAAGCAGATTCCCCTTATTTCATTCTTAACCTTTCGCGCTTCCTTCCAGAAAAGCTTCTTATTCTCTTTGTAAGTCCCATTCATCTCCTTATCCCTGTTAATATTACACCGTTAAATTTTTCCTTCCGGTAAAAGCATTTTTGTCTTCCTTTTTTTCCTCTTATATTATACAAATTTTCTGAGCATCACCATTGGTTTTAAGTACTCAAATCAGGCTTTTTTTTTTTTTTTTTTTATCCTTTTAACACATTGCATCACTCTTCATTGCACCATCCGCGGTTAACATGCAGACTTTCATAACTTTAGCACATCCGCATACGGCACTTCTCTTGCACGCACTACTAACAACCGCTTAATTCATTTGGGTCCAGATTTGTTCAGTTTCAACTTGCTCTCACATTCAAATAAATTATTTGCAAAGCGCTCCTTAAATACTTATCCCTGATTCCTTGTTATTTTAATTATTACTCTTTAATTTTGACCATTTCCTTCCCTTATCACGCCCTCTTCATCCAAGTAGATGAACTTATTTTACTCTATATTACATAAAGAACACAAGATCCGATAATCAACATCCCTACACCCTACGCTGGATTTTACACCAATACTTTCAACATCTTCTTCATCAACACAAAATGAATCATATATAATATAGTGATATATAATATATTATAACAAATTATACATACATAATATTATATATATAATATATATTATATTTATATATATTATATATATTATATATTATTAGTATTATAATATATATATGGGGGCAAAATTACTTAAACGCCCGCACGGTATCTGTAATTAGTAATGCAGTATACTGTATATCAAACTACGTAAATAAATTAACCCCTTTAGGTAGGGGCGAAATGAAAATTATTTAAAGCAAAAAAAAAAAATTTTATTACTTGTTTTTGGATCTAGTTTGTTAGTGAATCATCTTAATTAGTAAATGTATTGGAAAATAGGTGTTTGTTGTTGGTGAACGTAAAAGGAATGATTTTTAAGGGGCACTAAACTTTTTTTTTTATTACGCAAATAAAAAAAAAACTAATTTTTTTTTCCTGGGGGTTAATAACCTCATTTAATCCTAGAATATAGGGGAAAAATTCCATTTCCGGCCCTAGAGCATCTTATTTATGTACTAGTAAAGCTATGCCGTGCGAATTTTTTTTTTTTTGAAGCATTCTATGGTTACTAATTTCGTAATGTACAGTATATATATATATTATATATTATATATATTATATATATTATATATATATATATATAATATATATATATATATTATATTATAATATATATATATATTATATATATATATATATATAATATATAATTGTACAAGATTTCTATAATGATTAATTGGCCCTATGTTAGAGATAACCTTGATATAGAATAATAAAATGTTTTGGAATAGTGAAACGTCTTTGATTTATTTCTTTATTAATTATGTCTAATGACTATTTTTACATGAAACCATTAAGATATTTCACTTGTTCAAAGATTTAATTGGCTTTTAAAATACTTTCCATTTATTACCATTACAGTAATATTTTATGACAGGAGAGGTCAATATGTTGGGGCTCTCCGATCTATATTTTCTAACTGACCTATCCATTGGCAGGCAATTTGGTCCGAGGCACCTGGTGCTTGATACTATACAAATAAAGAAGAAACAATTCTTTGGCTTTTTTACAAATGATTTTCTACAAGGTGGCCCTGACATAATAACCTTTATAAATTTTATAATATGTAACGAATTTATATACGGTATATATATAATATATATATTTATACTATATATATATATATATATATATATTATATATATATATATATATATTATATATATAATATATATATATATATATATATATATATATATATATATATTATATATAAATTATATAAATTAATATATATTATATATACTATATATATAATATATATATATATATAATATATATATTTATATCTATTATTATATTATATATATATATATATATATATATATATATATATATAGTTATATTTATATATATATATAATTAATTATCTATATATATATTAATATTATATATATTATATATATATATATTATATATATTATTATATATTATATATATACTGTATATATATTTATATATATATATATATATATATATATATAATAACCAAAATTGTAATTGGGAAGTATTAAACTTTTCATTGTGTTTTACAAACATTAAATTGTTTTCAGCCTTCCCAGGCAAAAATTTGACGCTACGCCACTGGTCATATATCGTAAGGGTAGAATGGATGTTCAACTAACCTTTCAGATGCAACAATCTTATTCTATTGCAAATACAGATATATTATTATAAAAGGACGTGGAAATTAACTTGTTTTGAAAATCAAAATGGAAGATTCAGAATATTTTCCAAATTTAATTAAAGCCAAAGAATTATTGAAACAAATTATTAATTAAAACAAAATTCGGCAATCAATAAAAATGATTTAGACTAAATCAATCATGGTATCTGATTGGAGTTACTTCGATAAGTTGAATTAATGTAAGTAAAGGAGAACCAAGTATAAATCAATCAATCAATCGACCTGTTCTGTTTTATGACTCCGTCAGCTTTGATTTTTTTTTGTTTTTTTTTAATATATTTCTAGTATATGATCCTAACAATCATTTAAATGGTACAATTAAAAACAAAAATAATATATTAACTTTTTTTTTTTTTTTTTTTTTTTTTTTTTTTTTTTTTTTTTTTTTTTTTTTTTTTTTTTTTTTTTTTTTTTAATATATTGCTAGTATATGATACTAACAATGAATTTAAGTGGTAACGGACTTGCTTCAAAGTTCGAAATATTTTAAATAATTTTTTAAATAAGTAATTTTTTAGTAATATATTTATATTTTTTTTTTTTTGGTGTTTTTCAAACTATAAGGAATACCCAAGGGTAAACGCAAAGATGGCAGGAGTCGGGCTCTCTCGCCTTCCGCGAACGACAGGGTAGGACTATTTCCCCTCTTCCGGGGAGGGTCTCCGGAACCCCCGCTCTTCTGGTATTTGGGTGTCGCGGGGTTTCCGGAGCCTCCCCTACGGGGATGGAAAACGTCCCCCTCTGTCCCCGTTCGGCTCGAGCCCAATATATATATATATATATATATATATATATATATATATATATATATATATATATATATATATATATTATATATAATATATATATATAATAATATATATATATATATATATATACATATCTCTATATATATAAGTATATTATATTATATTATTATATATATATATATATATATATATATATTATTATATATTATATTATATATATATATAGTATATAATATATATTATATACTATACTATTATTATATATATATATATATATATTACATTTTTGAAATAAGCTTTATACGTTGATTTCAAATATGTATTTGGTGTTTCTGTCAGTGTCGTACTTTTTGAGATATTTCATTTTTGAAAAAAATATTTAACATAAATGTGATTTTTGAAAAAAATTAT
>JABUQX010003712.1:0-5000 GCA_015478945.1 Trachelipus rathkii | reverse complement strand
TAGGGTGGGAAGGGGGTGTGTGGATCAAGTATTCACAATGAAGATGCTTGTGGAGAAAGGTATAGAATAAGAAAGGGAAAATGTATGGGTGTTTTTTTAGATCTGGAGAAAGCAAATGATAGAGTGAAGAGGGGGGGAATTGTGGTGCTGGAAGAATATGGAATAGGGGGTAATTAGGTAAAGGTATTAGGGGCTTTTATAGGAATAGTAGAATGTGTGTGAGAGTATTAGGAGGGGAGAGTGAGATGTTTGGAGTAGAGAGGGTGAGGCAGGGATGTGTAATGTCACCGTGGCTTTTCAATTTATTTATGGAGAGTGTCTGTAGAGGAATGATGAGGGAGGGGAGTAGGTGGAAAATTTGGATGGATAGGGGTGATAGAGGGGAAGTGAACATGATACTGTTTGCGGATGATTACTGCCTTAGTGGCGAAGAATTCAGAAGGGTTGAAGTATTTGGTGAAGGAGTTTGAGAGAGTGTGTGGGCAAAAGGGTCTTAAGATAAATCCAGGTAGAGTAAAGGTGTTACGTGTTTGAGGAGGAGAACAGATGAGGGGATGGGTTATGGTATTAGAGTAGGAGGTGTATTTTTTAGAAAAGAAGTAAAGGTTTTTAGATATTTAGGGATGGATTTTGGGTAAGGAAGGAGGATGAAGGAAAGATTGATCACAGAGTAGGAGAGGGACAACGAGAAGCCATTGAGTGGTCTGAGGAATTATGGAAGAGGGGGATTTTATCACTTAAACTTTAAGATAAGTATGTTTTGAAAAATTTGTGTTCCAGCGGTACCATATGGGTGTGAAACATGGGGGTTAAATGCTAGGTCCAAGAAGAAGTTGGAAAGTATTTGAGATGAAAGGGTTGAGAGCGGTTTGTGGGGTTAGTAAAAGAGAGAGGATTAGGAATAGGGTGATAAGAGAGAGATGTGATTGGAGGAATGGTTTGGTGGGAAGAGCGGAGAAGGGAATGTTAAGATGGGATGGGCATCTAGTGAGAATGGAGGAACAGAGGGTGGTTAGGAGAGTTTGGGAGGCGAAGGGGATAGGAAGGAGAGGAAGGGGAGACCAAGAAGAAGGTGAATGGATGGATGGAATAAAGGAAATGCTGGAAGAGAGAGGGATGAAGGTGGAGGAAGTAGGGCGTTGGCGAGAGATAGAAAGGAATGGAGGAGGTGGGTGGGGGGCACCACGAGATGAAGGAAATATGAATTAGGGAAGCTGCACGTACCACTACCCCACTCTTAAGCGGGAATAAGTGTTTGTATAATAATAATAATAATAATAATAATATTAAATATATATATATCATATATATTATTATATATATTATATATCTATATATATATATATATATATATATATATATAATATATATTATTATATATATATAAATATATATATATTTAATATAATATATATAATATATATATATATATATATATATATTAATATATATATATATATAATTATATATATATATTATATATATATATATATATATATATTATATATATATATAATATTATATTTTTTTTTTTTTTTCAGATTACCACACTCACGGGCTGGGCGCCTTTTCAAAGGAGGGGCGGAAAAATAAAAACATTAAAAAAAACGCCACCCATCCCAGTCTAACGCGAAGTTCTCAGGTGAGCGCAGACGTGGGCTTTAAAGAGAGGAAGATTAAAATATAGTTGGAAAAACAAAAGAAGGCAAGGAGTTTCACAGAGCAGAAGTAGCTGGAAAGAACAGAGGCATCTTCTAACAACGGAACAAGTTCGCTCCGGCCTGCAAGGTATGGGGGTACTCGCACATATACATCATTCTACGTGGTCCCACCTGTCCTTCCTTGACCCTTCTTCTTCTGGCGACGTACAAGTTTGGCGCTCCTATCTTCCCTTTTCTATAAGGTACTTTCAACGCAGCAGAATTCGCTGCGAGAGCAGGCCCCCTTGTGCAACGAGGCGGCGCAAGGGTGGACGAATGCGAGAGGTCAACTCCCCTGAGTCATCTGAGCCGGCCGCGGTAGTCACATAGCTCACAGTGGGAGATATATATGGATTCACGTCTACGCAGTCTCAAACGTTAACGTCGCAGACCGACATAGAGTGCGGAACGCAGAGGTCTCTTGGAGCAGTACGGCAAGGGTGCCCCTTGCGCGATCCAGCACGAATTTATTAGTCTCTTGAGCTGTTGAGAACGATCACAACCTATTCGAGCAAAGAAGCGCCGGAGATGTAGTGTCCGGAGCTTCGTTGTGGTCGCCCCAAATGTGAGACAGTCACTTTATTCATACAATTTCGTGTGCTAATTATATGGCTCCTATATACACTGGGACGTTAAGCCTGTGAGGCAGAGTTGCGCAATACATAATTCCGGCAACTGCACTGTAGAGCAGCATATTCTCCCAGTCTTTCTTGTTTATGCCACTAATCAGCATATCTGCTTAATATGCAAATAATCCGTTCTTAAGGTTATACAAGATAGATTTGTTGTTTATGTCTAAGAGCGCAATGATAGCTGTTTATGTTGCACTCTAACACACGGAGATGAGAACGCTCTAGACGCCGTAAGACATGGAGAATAGGAAAGGTCGGAGGTGTTTTTGATAGGGAGATGTGGAGCAGTTGAGTTTTTTAAGAGAGTTGAGTGTTAGCTAAGGCTTTGCGTGAGATGATCCTCCACCGGGAAAATCCTATCATGACGCCAAGACATACGAATCGAAAGCTAACAGTAGGCGCATCATAAGAAGCGAAAGACCCAGAGAGGAGGGGGCAGCACTTTGAAATGAGTGTGGTAATGAAGAATGGCTGAGGTGGAGAGTCATCAGAGGCATAAAAGAAGAATGAACAAAGATGATTATATAGCTGTAGAAAGTATCGTTTGATGAGTAGGAATAAAGTTTGAGATAGAACAGAACCTAGACGAACACTCAACAGATTTAATACAGGAAAGTATGAGAATAAGAGAAGCTCATCACAAGAGCTGAATATGGAAGTTTAGCAGATCAGAGATGATATAGTAACAATGTAAGCAAAGTAAGAAGGAGGAACAACCTACTCAAAAGTGAAGTGAGAGCTATAGAGGCAGTGACGCTGAGTATACAAATACTACCCTATATCTATTATAAATCATATATAGTATATTTGAGTATATATAGAGTATTATAAAGTATATATATATATATATATATATATATAGTCAAAAGCCTATGAGATTGTCATTAAGCGCGCACAACGCAAGACTACTACCTACCATGAATCCTCTAAGGAGAATGAACCATAATACAGTTAACGATAGGAATAGTATTATCCACCAGTTGATCACTCGAATCATACTGAAAGGCATATACTGGTGATCTATACTGATATGAAGGGATATAGTAGTACTAATTATCTCAGATGATACCAGGAAAATAGAGATGATTAAGAATAGTAGATTTCAAGTTATTTTTATAGATATTATTAGATATGAATATATACACAGAGAGCATCTGATGATAGCTATCTCACGGGCTTAAAAGCCGGGATTAGTGTGGTAAGGATCAGAGCCGGCTACCTTGTTTTCATGTCGGGACCTCGTGTTCTCGGACCTACCATATATGCGCCCTGCATTCTAGTCAATTTGTAGCGTAATACATCAATCGTAGCCCTCATCCTAGTATTAAGACATACGAGTAGAGTTGGAAATGCGAGGACAGGACGTCAGCTCGGAAGCACACTCCCTACCAAGAACCACGGCGCGGTGAGGAAATCGCCTCCATCTTTCTATCAATTCTGCCGCCCACATCGCAATAATCTATCGAGAATCAAGATGCCAGAGAATGGCGAGAGGGCCTACTTCAACCCACGCCTCATCCTCTCCTCTTCAGCATTTCTTATCCATAACATACGCACACTCCCATCTTCCGGGTCGCACCTAGCCTTTCCTGACGTTCATAGAAACTCAGGATCCAATGCACACGCATCTCCATTCTTCCCCTCCGGTCGCTATCACTCTAAACCACATGCCTACCACACGATCACACTTGGTAACACTCCATTCTCTCCAGGTGTCCAAATACGAAGGTAAGATGGACTACCGAGTGAGCGATCAGAATCCGTCTCGCTCTTCTCTCAGGGTTACTAACTATACGATGAAACCAAAAAGGAGGCCGAAGAGATTGGCCCTTATCAGAAGGAGAGTTAGCAACACGAACAGTACTAGAACGAATAAGAGGACAGGAAGGCAGAATTTACATAACAGTTTGTTGGAGATGTTCTTTGCGAGCAAGGGGCCAGAAATTTTTAATTCAGTAAGGAAAACGCCAAGCAAGGAATTGGATCGCACTTCCTCTTTAGTAAACAGAACGCGCTTATAGCCTGACCATAATTCCCTAGCAACGCAATTGGCGAGCAGAAGGTAAAGATTGAAGGAAGTGATTAGGTCTAGGAACCGAGAGTTTCTTTCTTGACCGCGATAACAATCTCTCTCTCTGAAGTGGAGCGAGAAACAAAGCTCAGCCATCGAAACCATGATCTTTGGGAGAGAAAGATTTAGTTGAAGATGAATACACACTGCTGCATTCCATAGAGTTGGAATACAGCGCCCCCACCTTTTAGCGCGTACAGCAAAGCATCCCCAGTGTAAAGGCAGGATTTCTTCCAAGAGATGTTTGCCCAAAAAACTACGGCAATTGCCCCAATTAAGCGCCCCGATTACAAGTGCAGAATAAATATTTATCGTTTTAGGGCATTGGAGGACTGGCTGGAGAAAAAGTATATAGTAGATAAGAGCTATAAGGAATTGTGGTCAAGAGTTACAAATAGGCAGGAGGCAATGGTGTATTATAAGCGAGACGGGTTAAGTGGTGAAACCATAAGTCAACAGCGTGATTCAAGATTCGGTTAGGAAAATAACGACATTCTGGCTAGGAACAAGAAAAAATTAATATGTGTAAGGTTCTTTAAAAATTAATTGTCTTCCAGAATCGTTGAGAAAAAACAAAAAATAACTTACTGGAAATTG